>JACXGJ010005482.1:21309-39010 GCA_016801105.1 Esox niger
GGTCCGCATGGCATGTCATTCCCCTGGTCCGCATGGCATGTCATTCCCCTGGTCCGCATGGCATGTCATTCCCCTGGTCCGCATGGCATGTCATTCCCCTGGTCCGCATGGCATGTCATTCCCCTGGTCCGCATGGCATGTCATTCCCCTGGTCCGCATGGCATGTCATTCAGCTGTCCAGGGCTTCACCAGCTGCTCACCGGCTCTTCTCATATTGGGAATTCGAGCTTCACACCCAAGCTGAAATGGCCCACCAGAGGAAACGCCAATGCTGGCTGGCCAACACTATGCCTGGAGGCTACAGGACCAGCTTGAGTCTGCCCATGCATTCATCAGAAAGCAGCTACTGAGCACAGGCATACATCAGAAGCGACACTACAATGTGTGTACAAGAGGGAGGAACCTTGAGGCGGGTGAGCTACACAACCCAGCAAGGAAGAAGGGGCAGTGCCCTAAATTGGACAGTGCGTGGCTAGGTCCCTGTAAGGTGGAGAAGTGGTGTACCGGATCCAAACTCCATTCAAGAGGGTGCAAAATGGTGGTGCACAGGGACAGACTGGCTTCTTACAGGGGCAGACAGACAATGTGGGGACCAAAGGGACAGTGGGGACAGCCAGGGAATGGGTCCTTCGGAGGAGGCCTCCCAGGAGGCAGGGACAGAGCTACCAGCTGCGGCTGAAAGAGAAAAGACACTCAGGGGCAAGAACACAGCAAAGCCCCAGAGAGAGGAGACCTCCAGGTCGCCTGAGTGACTTTGTTTGTGCCCTCGGTGTCGAGGGCTTGTAAAGGGTGGGGGGGGGGGGCGCTGTGTGGTGACCATGTTTTTCAGTGAACTGCATTTGATTTAGAACTGTTCTCAGGTGTTCATGTATTTCTCGTTAAGTGGGTTGGGTGAGGCTATTTATCCAGGTGAGGTGGCAACTCTGGGAGGCTTGTTTTACAGCAGGAGTATAACTAGGGTTCCCTGTGCATTAGCTTATATAATGTTTTGGCGGGCATTGGCCTCTTTTGGCTCCACTCATGTATTTGACTGGGAACCCTATACCTGTGAGATACCTGGTAAGCTAGCTACAGTTCTTAAAGAGAGTTTTCTAAGTGCCTATGCGGGTTTACTGTTAGGCTTGGGGTGTAGACAGTGGCCAACAGCTGTTTTTGTTTAAGTTAATACATTTGGTAACACTTTATGCATAACACATCGTACAGCATTATAAATGCACTCATAATGCAATATTTTACAGTAGTAATGTAGTATATAGTCACTCATAAAGACGCATAAAGATTTGTGATGTTGTATACAAATATATATAATGCATTATATGTTTAATTATAATGAACTTCAATGTAGAAAAGTATAATGTTTCACAATAACTGGGAATTATTTCCTCAAGGATCATACAGCATAGTGATTAATTTAAAAGAAGGGCTCAAAAATCAAAGTATGTATAATGCTTTATAATGTGTTATGCATATGGCCTTTAAAAATGTGTTACCAGAAATTCTACACAGTACTTTCTACCTGTGATCCCGTCTCCTGAGTGAGGGGTGTTACAATACTATTGAGATGAAAATGGAAATGTGCACATCAACTGTATGACATTTTTTAATGCATTAACTTTGACAGCTCTAATAAATACAGAAATAAAGGAATTCAGAAATAAATATATACAGAAATATAAGATTAGGGAAATGGATATAAAAATAAATAAATTCAGATATAAATGGTCAAGGAATTAAATAAATTGGGAAAGAATATTGATTAGTACATGTATTATATTTTTTATATTTTTTTTATTAAGTTTGGCAGGTCCTCCATATATCGGTTCTTTACTGCAAACAAAATCATCTGAAGTCACTTGGTACATCCGTTTCCTGCCTGACAGTTAAGGCATTTCATCACAACAGTGACATTCTCACCTTGACAATGACAATGCTACAGACAGAGCAAGCTCAACAAGTTTACAAGCCATATGGGTAATGATGTTAAACTAAAAGTATATCCCAAAATAATATCAATGATGTACCTGTATGACAATCATGCCAAGAGTGTTGATACCGAATGTTGTTTGCCTAGTTATTTTGCATGGATTGCTGGCACTGGTTTGAACCCCAAACCTAATTGCTCCTTTAAATCAATCTAAATAAATAAATTGCTAAATAAATAAAATGCTAAATGACTAATATATAAATGTCTGGAATAGGCATGTAAAGAGAGATCGAGGGTACTTTAGTAACTGTTTCTTATCCAAGAACTATATTTGAGCAGATTATCGGTCTTGGTTTGGTACAGCTGCAGGAGGCTGCTGACATAACCCTCAGCCTGATGAAGTGCAACCGAAAAGGAAAGAATTCAAGCAAAACAGAGTCAGTAATCAAATAGCGTGGAAGAATGATATGTTATTTGCAGAGTTTTTTTTTACTACTTTCCGGACCAACATGAATGTATAGCTAATATAACCAGTTCTGTGAATGTATCTAACCGTCTGGGTTTGTTTTAGCATGCTGCGGGGGAACATTGTCTACAAAATGTAATATGTTGCAGAGCTCAACTTTTTTTCTTGGGTGCTTACACATAAGGGCTGTCTAAAAAAGTCAAAATGTTAAAAAGCACCAATAGGTATGTCCTTGAGTCTAAGTGAATTCATTTGACACGTGCTGGGAGCCATTCAAAAAATACATCTGTTTGGGCAGGTTGTTCAAAAACCTAAAATCTTGAAAAACATAATAATATCAAGTGTTTACTGAGTAGATCTACCCAGAACACCTACAGTAGGATAAATAGTATTTGTTCTCTTACAAATTATTTTGGGTGTGCACAACTGGGACAATTCCATTGGTCCCATTGTACCATACAAGCTCAATAAAGCGCAGCAGACGTAGAATTAGTGAAAGAAAGTGCTTTTCTTCCTAGATTCCTAGTCCTTCAAATACCTCCATTGGGATATGACATTCCTGTCAAGACTGCGCTATCAGTGGGGTTGCAGGCTCTGCTTAGGATGGGCCAAGACTGCCCTCTTTTCCTCTTTTTTATCCTCCCTTCCTCCAAAGCATTCTTGTCAACAATGTGGTTTGACTCCCACCCTTCTTTGCTCTGGTCTGAACATAATGCTGCCTCCTTATTGGAATCTTTTAGACTGTCCTTTTTTGTCCTTTCCTTCCTTTTTACAGATGATGTAGTGTATGGTAAAAATGTTATGCGATATATGAACCTTGAATTGCATTTGTCTTGTTGTCAATAATTGCGGCAGATATTGTCTGGTTCTCAGGATTATGCTATGTGTATACTGTCTATGATTAAAAGTCCTATACGTATTACACTATAAGTATGCCATATTATACTTTGTGCATATACAGTGTATATAAACCAATCAGCCATAACATTATGACCACTGACAGGAGAAGTGAATAACACTGAAGATCTTGTTAACATAGCACCTGTCAGTAGGTGGGATATATTATGCAGCATGTGAACATTCTGTCCTGAAAGTTGATGTGTTAAAAGCAGGAACAATGGGCAAGCGTAAGGATTTAAGCAACTTTTACAAAATTCAAAACCGCAGCCCGTGTAGGGTGTTCTCGGTCTGCAGTGGTCACTACCAATCAAAAAAATTATCCAAGGAAGGAAAAGCGGTGAACCGGTGACTGGCTCATAGGTGGCCAAGTCTCATTGATGCACATGGGGAGCGAAGCCTGGCCCTTGTGGTCCAATCAACTGTAGCTCAAATTGCTGAAAAAGTGAATACTGGTACTGATAGAAAGGTGATAGAACACACAGTGCATCATAGTTTGTTGCATAAAGTTGCTGTCCCCCTGTCATGCTGACCCCTGTCCACTGGCGAAAGCTCCTACAATGGGCACGTGAGCATCAGAACTGGACCACAGAGCAATGGAAGAAGGTGGCCAGGTCTGATGAATCGCGTTTCCTTTTGCTTGTCTATGGAAGCCCCACCTCGCAACTTACAGGATTTAAAGGATCTGCTGCTATGTCTTGGTGCCAAACACCACAGCACACCTTCACAGGTCTAGTGGATTCCATGCCTCGACAGGTCAGGGCTGTTTTGGCAGCAAAAGGGAGACCTACCCAATTTTAGGCAGGTGGCCATAATATTATGGCTGATCGGTGTGTGCATACACATAGAATAAATAGAATTTACAGGGTATCTGTTTGCATTTTTTTGTTTAATGCAAGGATTGTCCTATGAGTTGGAATTTAAGTCTGCTAAATAACTCAAATGATTTATTTCAAAAGACTCTAGCCACCACCCATGTGTATGCTGGGATAGAGGATTTTAGACCATGGACACTGATCTGTTGTCTCTCGATTTCAGGTGTAAAGAGGGTTACCAAGGACTACGCTGTGACCAGTTCGTACCCAAGACTGACTCCATCTTATCTGACCCAAGTATGTGACACTTGTTCCTTCATTGATCCTGAAAACAAATAGGGTATTAGTATTAGAAATATGAAAAATAAATCTGCATACACTTTTTTGTTTTTACTTATGAACAAATCACATGCAGGGGGAAAGTATAGGACTTTTTAACATTAAAACCCTAGCAAAAAGTGAAATAAACAAAATAAGGTTTTCAAAAAGGTGCTTGAAGTTTCTTTTGTTTATATGTTTATATTTCACAGTAACTCGTTTTTTCAACAAAAAGTGGAATGCAGACACCATGCTTCCCTTCCAATGCATACATATTATCCGAATATTGACGCTCAATTGCTAAATAGGTCTGGAACATTTTGTAACAAGTGTAATTGTAATTGTCTGTGTTTTTAAAGCTTTCAGACCAGGCAATTCATCCCAATACTATAAATTGTGCACAAATATTTAAAAAGTTTACTCTATTTCAAAATATGGTATCTGATAGCCCTAATTCAAAATAATACATTTATAGAAGAGTATCTCTTACCATTATTAATTTCATAAGCAAACACATTCACACATTTATGCATGTGTTTAATGGTTCACATGTACAGTCCCCTCCAAAAGTATTGGAACGGTAAAGCAAATTCCTTTGTTTTTGTTGTTCACAGAAGACATTTGGGTTTAAGATAAAAAAATGAGTATGAGACAAGAGTTCAGAATTTCGGCTTTCATTTCTTGGTATTCACATCTAGGACATACCACCCTTTGTTTGAACCCACCCATTTTTCAAGTGGTCAAAACTATTGGAACTATTGTCTTTTAGGTTGATTGTTCAAACAATAAATTGCTCTGAATGACTAGTCTACGTTTCCATCCTTGTTTTAAACCTATAAAGACTGCATTTCTTGTTAAAGAAGATAAACCAACATGAAGACCAGAGAGCTGTTTATGGGAGAAAAGCAACCAATTGTCAAGCTGAGAAAAAGAAGAGCCATTGGACAAACATTGGGCATAGCAAGCACAACAATTTGGAATGTCCTGAAAAAGAAAGAAACTACTGGTGTACTGTGAAACAGACGTCGAACAGGTCGGCCAAGGAAAACAACAGTAGTTGATGACAGAAATATTGTGAGAAGACCCCGAAAACATCAGTAAGTGACATCAACAACGACCTCCACAGTGCAGGGGTGAAGGTATCACAATCCACAGTCCGAAGAATACTTAGAGAACAGAAATATACAGGCCACTCCACAAGATACAAACCACTCATCAACAGTAAGAATCGGATGGCCAGCTTGAAATTGAAAAGAAGTAGAGATGAGCCACAAAAGTTCTGGAACACAATCTTATGGACTGATGAGACCAAGATTAATCTCTACCAAAGTGTGGAGAAAGAAAGGAACTGCTTATGATCCGAAGCATACAAGCTCATCTGTGAAGCATGGTGGAGTTAATGTCATGGCTTGGGCGTGCATGGCTGCTTCTGGAACAGGCTCATTAATATATATTGATGATGTAACTGATGATGGTAGCAACATAATGAATTCAGAAGTGTACAGAAAAATGCTGTCTGCCAATTTATGGAGAAATGCATTGAAACTAATAGGGAGGAAGTTTATCATGCAGCAGGACAATGCACACTGCCAACAAAACAAAGGACTTCATCAAGGGGAAAAAGAGGAAGGTTTTAGACTGGCCAAGTCAATCACCTGACTTTAACCCAATAGAGCATGCATTTCACCTCCTTAAGAGGAGACTGAAGGGAGAAACACCCTGAAACAAACAAGAACTGAAAGAAGCTGCGGTAAAAGCCTGGAATAGGATATAAAATGAAGAATGCAACAGTTTGGTGATGTCGATGGGTCGCAGGCTTGAGGCAGTTATTGCAAGCCAGGGTTATGCCACCAAATATTAAATGTCCTTTACTTTTACATACCTATATATGCAGTGGTCTGATACAAACTATGATAAGTCCTAAGTTGTTTAACACATCTAGATTTGATTACCAGGAAATTAAAGATGAAATTCTGAACTCAAAAACAAAGGAATTTGCCTTGCCGTTCCGTAAGCAGACAACGCAAAAAAATATATATATTGTGGGAGAACGTTATGCAAATTTTCTGTATAGTCTTTTCATCTTAAAGTCTGCAACTGGTGTGTGCATATAATAAGTTTGCAACCCCTCTCTATCATTCAATGTCCAGATTTGTTGAGGACCACCTACTACTCTGTGGCTATAGCCGAGCTACAAAGGACAAGTTGTGAGTTACATATGGTGGCATCCCATTCAATGCACAAGAAATGGCAATATTTTTCTAGCATGAAAAAGTGCCATAAGTCCCATAATTGCTCATCTTTAAGCCGCTCACATTATCCAACCTACATTATGTTGCCTACAATGTTAGGATTTAACTGTAACCCAAGAAATTATAAGTATATTTGAAAAATAGGCAAAATCGTAGTTAATATTGTGTAATGTACGCTTCAGGGTTGTTCTACCCAAAGAGGATTTTAGAGAGCGTCAAAGGAAAATGGCCATCTAATATAAGAATTGAAAAAAATATTGCATTTCAAATCCTCTCTGAATTTGTCTAAAAGCAATTTATCAACAAATGTTGACCAAGCATCACATTAACCGAAGGCTAATGAGATCCTCTAACCGACCTAATTTCCCCATGTTATTTCGTTGTTTCCGGTATATATTTTCCCCTAAAAACAATGCTACCGCATGTAGCAGGGAAGCAAATGGAGAACTCAAATGCAGTCAACTGAGAAACTTACCGAAAAGAAAAACCCAGTGGCCATCGTTTGGACACATTTGATTCAGTAAAGATGACACCTAACAAAATGAAGTCAAATGTAATACCAACAAATTGTTTTCACACTTGGAGCACAACCACGTTAGCGAATGTGAACAGTGCATGGCGAAATAAAGAGACTGACAAGCGCCCAGCAACAGGTGCCTCCACAAAGCAAGTGTCGATAACAAGCATTTACATATGCTACATATTATATAAAGGATTTAAGATGGAAAGAATGAACTGACGCCATTTGTTACTGCATCGCGAAGGATATGACTCCCATAGCTACAGTGGAGCGCAGTGGATTTGAACAACTTGTTAAAACTCCCAACAGAAAATACACTGTGATATCGCGACCATATATTTCCTAAACTGCGCTGCCCAACGTACATAATATTGTAAAAAGGTAGCGGCTGAATTGAAGTCTGTTCAGCACGTTACAGCCATATTTGCTCTCTGGGCAAGTAGGATGATGGACCCATAATTGAGTCTTACTTTGCACTACATTGACAACAAAAGGAAGCTGCGCAACAGATGCCATGGGATGGCTATTTTCCAGTCGATCACATGTCAGAGATGATTGCACGCGGCCTGAGAGAACCCCTTGTCCATAACAACACTAATGTTATCAAAGCTGCACATATATTACTTTTTTATTCGCCTTTTCTACTCTGTGCTGATGTTCTTGTTATGCACTTTGTGTTTAAAAAGGTGCTATATAAACATATTTTACTTCAGCACACTAAATACTCACAACAATAAAGACTGTTCAGGTAGCAACTTTCTTAATTTTACCATAAGTTTGATGTTACAATGTAGACTTCACATTTCTAAAACAATGCAAAAAAGCTAACAAAAATCGAAATAATCTAATTGAGGTATAATGTTCAATTAATCATGATCTTAGGTCATATCGTCTACCATGGCCTTTTCCGATCCTTATAAAAAGAGGGTGAAATGCTCTGCATCTGACTGCCTCTCTCAAACCCACACCCACTCTCCTCCCTCCTTAAAATGTTGATATAATATTTTTTTATCAGTTTTGTTAAGGGGGTTCTATCCAAGCATGATATGCATTATTGTTTATCAAATGGACAGAAATAAAATAATGCATAGATGTTTGTCATAAGGTAACTCATTGCATTTACTGTATGCGGACCAATCATGTTTACTGTTGTGTGTAGTCAACCCCCAAAGCCCTATTCTGAGCCAGGAAAAACCCTGCACTTGCATGCACAATTATTAGGCAAATCGCATTCCTCAAGATTTACTTTATTGTTGAACAAACACAATGCTCTCAGTCAATCCAAAATATAATTGAACCTCAAACCCTAATGTTTATCAAAGGAAAAGTGAGTTTTGATCTTTCTAAGGGGAATACACATGTATGCAGACATATTAGGCAAAAATTGGTGTGCAGAATTATTAGGCAACTAATTAAAACAATTATTTATCCCAACTCAGATGCTGATTCTCAATTATTAAACTGAGTGTAACAAATAAGTAACACAAAATGACAATTAACATTTTTGTCCTTTCAAAAATATCCAGTGACCAATATAATCAATAACTGACCTGAGCCTTCCTTCCTGTCAGTTTCTTGATCTGTTCACAATCAACTTTTGCTGAAGCAGCAACCACAGCCTCCCAAATGCTGCAAAAATAGGTGTATTATCTTCCCTGACTGTAAATCCCATTTGGCATCTTCTCAATAGGATTTAAGCCAGGGGAGGAATTTGGCCAAATCATTATTCAGGCATCATTGAGAACCTTGCATGCTAGCCAAGCAGTGGATTACTCGAATGCATATGATGGAGCATTGTCCTGCATAAAGATCATGGCCTTCTTGAATGCTGATGACCTCTTCCTGTACCACTGTTTGAAGAAAGTATCTTCCAGAAACTGGCAGAAGGTATTGGAGTTGCGTTTCTGTCTTTTTTTAACTCAAAAAGTTCCAACTACATCATCCCTAATGATAGCAATTTGTACAGTACCCCTCCTCCACCTTGCTAGTGCCTGACTTGAAATGGAGCCGTGTCCATTGATGATCCAGCCATGGGTCCATCAACAGTCACTCTGTCCATTCAACCTTTGAAATACCTGTCATCAGGTATTTCTTTGGCCGATCAATACGCTTCAAATTGTGATTCTGATTCAGTGGTGGTATTCTTTCAGCCTTCTTTTCCATGACCGTGTCTGTGAGTACTTGACACCTTGAACTTCTGGACACTCCAGGTAGTTTGCAGAGCTGGAATATGATGGCACTGGTGGATTACGTTTACGTTGAATTAATTTACAGTTTATTTGTTTTTTCTTTTTTTGCGCCCCTGTTGACTATTTGCAACAAAACATTTGATTGGCCATTGGTCGCACCTTAATGGTCTAGCTATTTCAAGAGTGTTGCATCCGTTTGACTTTTCAGTGTCTGTTAAATCTCTTTTTTGGCCCATTTTAACGGAGGTCATGGAGTTGTCTAATAATTCTGCACACCTTAATATAAGGTGTCATTCACTGTTGCCACACCCTCGGTCATTACACAAATACATATCACCTGAAAATGAACAAATTCTCTGGGCCCGAGTTCATTTAAGATTGACCTATGCGAAGTGGAAAAATGTCCTGTGGTCTGTCAAAACCAAATTTGAGATTCTATTTGGGAATCATGGACACCACAACCTCCTGGTTTGTTAGCCATCTGGCTTGTTATCAGCACTTATTTCAAAAGCCAGAATCTGTGATGGTATGGGGGAGCATTAGAGCATATGGCATGTGTGACTTGCACATCTGTGAAGTCTCCATCAATGCTGAACAATATATACACCAAGACAATGCCAAACCAGATTCTGCACACATAACAACAGCATGGCTCTGTACTGTAAAAGATGTACTGGCCTGGCTGCAGTCTAGACCTGCCACCCATTGGAAATATTTGCTGCATTATGAAAAAAAAAAAAAAAAGAGTGTCTGAACTGTTGAGCAATCCTACAGCATGCTAAAATGGGAATACATTTCACTTTCAAAACTCCAGCAATTGGTCACCTCACTTCCCAAATGCTTACAGAGTACTGTTAAAGGCAGAGGTCATGCTCCAAAATGGAAAATATGCCAGAGTCCCAACTTTTTTGAAACGTGTTGCTGGCATCAAATCACAATATTGCTGCCATCAAATTCAATATATTTTCCCAAAAACAATAACATTTCTCAGTTTAACGACTTGATATGTTGTCTTTGTACTTGTAAATAAAGGGATACCTAATTTGCACATCATTGCATTCTGTTTTGATTAGTATTTTACACAGCTTTGCAACATTTTATAAACAGGTTAATATTTCAATTCTTAATACAGTATTATTGTTTAATGCAGGCATTTCATCATTTGGAAAATTTACCCAATTTACGTTTTACAAACAAATCCATGTTGCAAAGATGTGTTTAAAACCACTTGAAGTCAACGCAATACATTTCATCAAACAAATGTTTATTTACAGGTTTAAACATTTTTGTGTCCTGTTTTATATCTGTCTAAACAAAGGATAGACAAAATTAAGTTTTAACTCCACTAACAAATATTCTCAGTAAGCACCTATCATCAAATAACATGGCTATATTAGCATTTAATTATTGAATTATAATGGTACAGACAGGGTTGTTGCTATTGTGGGGAAATATGGATATGATTCATAGGGGGAGCCCACTGATCATAATAATATCAATGTCATCTGTAAGTGAGAGGACTCGGACGCTTATCTTTTCAGGCGTCTCAGGATTCTTGGTAACGTCCCTGGATACACACATGGACTACCAACCCCCTCCCATGTATTAAATAGATGTATTTAGGAAAGGTCAAGGATGGAGTGGTATATGACTTTAATTATAATACGGAAAAAATTACCCAGTCAAAATGAATCACTTTGCCTTTCTACTGTAATTGGGGTCTGACCTTGCTAGTGTTATTGGGGTCTTGTAAAAGTTTGACTTAAAGGACAGATAACTCTGTGTGGCCTGAGTCTGAAATCACTGTGATTCCTTTATCGTTCACTTCTTTAGAGGGCTCTTGCTTTGCAGTCTCTCTGTTTTCCTACTTTTTACCACGTGAGTGCTTACACTGTCTATCTAGTATTGACAGACATGAATGTTTAAATGCTCCACATTCAATGTTGAAAATAGGCCTAAATTGACTTACATTTCTGTTAGCAGCTCCTACAGTATTAGAGCAAAGGGCCTTAACATGCATCACCAGTGAACCCTGTTCTTGGCAGTTTTCTTATTTGCTTAGCTGTTTATTCCTGCCTTTTTTTTTCTTTTTCTTCAGCTGGCCAATGTTTCTTTGAGCCTTAGATTGAATTTTTATGTCAGATTTAATTGTGTTATCAATGTCCCGGACTGTGTCAATAACATCCAACATAATGTCCACAAAGCAGTAACCCTTTATACACTAAATAGAGGAACATAAAACACATTATTATATGATTTCATTAATAATAAAGTATCTATAAACAGCATTATGTTAGGATATTAGTCTATAAATCTGAGGCCATGGTTCTCAGCAGGAAACTGATGGAGTGCTTCCTCTGTGTATGGAATGAGGCGTTAGCCCAAGTGAAGGAGTTCAAGTATCTCGGAGTCTTGTTCACAAGTGAGGGGGACAATGGAGCGGGCGATTGGCTGGAGAATCAGAGCAGTGGGGGCGGTATTGCATTCGCTGACGAAAAAAGAGCTGAGCCGGAAGGCAAAGTTCCTGATGTGCCAGTTGTAAGGATGTCCCCAGGACGTCTCCCTAGGGAGGTGTTCCAGGCACATCCAGGTGGGAGGAGACCTTGGGGTTGACCCAGGACTAGGTGGAGAGATTGTCTTAACACTGGCCTGGGAATGCCTCGGCATCCCCCAAACAGAGCTAGTTAACGTGGCTTGAGAAAATTTAGTTTGGGGTCTCCTGCTGGAGCTGTTGCCCCCGCAACCTGAGACCAGATAAGTGGATGAAGATGAGGGTGTTAGGATATAAATATAGCAACATTTTGACTTTAATTTCATAAATATAACAAACAGTACATCACTCAACACAGATGGAGATGCCACCCATATTAATTCACCACACCCACACTTTTTGAGTTTTAGCCCCAGACAGGATATGCTCAGCCGCACGTTTTGCGGACATATATTGGCCAAGTCTGGAGTGTTTACCGGCACAAATTTACATGTCCAAACCATGGGAGCATTTTTGTATCACAAAAAGTGATGCCACTGCTGTATCATATGTTGATAAAGTCAACTTCAATGACCTACCCAAGGCAATGTCTTATAAGGAAATGTCATCAGTCTCAGCCATGTTCAGACAGAAAACAAACTATTCAAATTGGCCTGTCAAAAAAGTTACTGTCATTCTGCGATGATTGATGTGTTCCTGTTATTATTGCAAAAACTGTAATGAAATGCAAGAACCTATTGTGAGAAATGGCTTTTGGCTATTACATATATATATATGAAATAGAAAGATTTTTTAAAGGATAATAGACAATCAATTTATTATTGTGAAATCATCAATGAAAAAATAAGATCAATTTATTTAGCTTGGCCCTCCATATAGGACATTTAGTATTCAAAATACCAATCTCTAATGCAATGTTATGTTCACAAGACAAGAAATCTTCCCTCTGAATCATATAAACAGGATGGCACATGATCATTTGAAATTGACACATGTATAAACAATGTTTGTTGGAACCCCCAGCTTGCATTACAGTAATTATCACCTAATAACAAAATAAAACATTGCTGTGCTTTTAGCACAATAGCACCATGCACAGAGGGATTGACCCAATGGGTTTAGCTTCCCAAGCTAAGGCAACATTTTTCTGCAAGTTACACCCACACACTGGAACTGTTATAAATTCCACTTTCAGTGCTCTGTGCCTACAGAACACAGCAAGCACAAGGATACTAATGCGCTAGGTCCTGTGTAGCTCACTTGATAAGAGCATGATACTTGCCACAGCAATGGATTTCATTTCCATGGGTGCCCAGTATGAAAATGCATGCATAAATGACTTAAAACTGAAATTTTAATGGCCAGTTGATGTTGGGAAGCAATAAACCCGTAAATGCTATTGGTGCTCAACCTTCAGAGTATGCCTGAAATCATAAAAACCCTGTTTTTGTGTATGTTGATAGAAAATAATCAGAAATGTATTCTGTTTCATGGAATACACAGTTTTTTCAAAAGAGCATTGGAAGCCTGTAATCTGCAACCCAAACACAGCAACTGGTGTGGAGTAGTAGTTTTTCTACCGTTCATGCTCTCATTCCCATTAAATAGAGTTCCAAGCCTGGCTGAGTAAAGTGTTAGGGCCCAGTGTGTTTGTTGCCGGTGCGTCTTTATTCACTAACCCCTCAGTATAGGCCTCAAATCACCCCCTTGGGGGTGGATAAAGCCTTATCTCCTGCACAAGCCTTTGTCCTTTGAGCTTTTTCAAAAATCCATCTCTGGGGCCCTACACAATCACAAATCATCCACTGCCCTTCTCTCTTTGTCTCCCTATCGACCGGCCACAAGACAGGCACTCAAAAGAGCAGTCCCCCACAACTCTCCCAAAGCAAAGCTTTCCTCTACCCCAATAACACATTGGTCCATAGGGAGGAAAAACCTTCACATGCTCTAAAAGTTAGAGAAAACATGCCATCTCCATTGTGCAAGCTTTCTTTCGTAGAAGTAAGGATGAGCTTGTGTGGTGGGTAAGAGACTTTCCTGCAGGTGTGCTTGTATGTGGGTGCAAGGGTTAGATGCAGAAATGGAGCAAGAAATGGCTAACTGGGAGCAAGAAAGGAATGGATTTAGTTCCACCTTGTTGAGTACTGTAGAAGATCCACCAATGCCACCTCGTGATTGTACCATTAATGGTATCTTGCTCGGCCACCAGTGACTCACTTTGAGGGGGGGGGCTTTCCAGGCTCTCCGCTTGAGGAGAAAGCAAGCTTTCTTTAATTTAGGTATTTATCTCCCTAGGAATTAAAGCTGTGTACGCAACCGTGGCAGCTAGCACTAGTACTAGCCAGAACCGGTCTCTCATCGCCCTCTCACCACCAACTAAAGGAAGGATTAAGGATTTGATTCACTCCTGCTATTGTTTCCCTGGCGGCACCAGATTTATTTTTCGTAATCACCCACGAAACTACTAGAGATATGGCGCATGGCCTGCTCATATTCTCCATGGTTACTCAAGCTCCCACATGAAGGTGCAAATGCTTCCCAAGGGTGCCTTGAGATGCCAGAGCAAATAATGGAGAGCTGTGCTTTATGACTGGTGTGTGTCTTCCAGGCATGTCTGGGAGATGCCAGTGCAGTGGATGCGAATCAGCACTTAATGACATCATCTGCTCAGAAGGTGTCAGTTGGCCGATTAAATGGGATGAATGTCGGATTGTTGTTGTGGGGAATCGGAGGGAAAGCTTGAATGGGTGATACTGAAATGACAGCATCAATAAAAGGCCTGCCAGGAGTTCATGCCACCACAATAGTCAAGGATTTGTAGAAAATGTCACAGTCAAATCTTTAAGATGCAGATTTCCATTTGCTAACGTAGAGCTAAGAACTGTGGTCATGCCTTCAACTGTCACTACTATTCCACTCTTTTGTATTTATTTCAGTCCAAATTTCATCTTTAATTTAGCACACATTTGTTTAAGAGGATCTTAAAACCTTAAGTGCATACTTTTTTGTAATGGCCCATGTGGGATTTGAACACACTAACCTAATGTTGCAAATTCCTTGTTCTACCAATTAAATTATACATGAAAGATAATGATTTTACCTGGAGACAACTTCATATAAACAGGAGCGGTAGCTTGGTGCATACTGCAGTTTGACTACATTTACTTTGCTTAATATCTACAGTTTTTTGTTTTTGTCCATTTTACATTGTCAAACTTATACAAAATGGTATGTCATTGTCAATTGTAACATATATTTATTTGTCTGGAAAATATTATGGCAATATATAAGAATATCACCAAAGATCCCCATTGTAGTCTAAACCCATCTTCTAACAGTTGCTTTTCAAGCTGTCAGGCAGTTTTGCTTATCCCTTCGTTTTTTGACTGTGGCCACCAAATAATCTGCCACTGACCAGGCCCTGTAAGTTACATTCTATCAAAAACACCAAACATCCTCTGTCAGAAAAGCAATTATGTGTGAGGGTTTCATTTTAATTTCAATTTGATTATTACAGTGCCGTGAACAGGGAGGAGAAGGGAGGCTGCACAGGGATGAAGCAAACACAAGTGCTCCGCTTTATCCAAAACTCCAGCCCTGGGATTGTGGAAAAATTATTTATTGCATGGAGAAAGGCACCCACTGTGTGTCTGCTTTCTCGTGTGCTTTAATTTCACAGATGAAGTTAGGATCAGAAGTCCTAAAATGGATAGTAAAACATGAACAATCTGACCATTTTAGTACATTTTGCCGGCATGTGTCTGTCAGACATGTCTGACTGACATTTCTGGTAAACAGTAAAGCTTGGGAAACTACCAAAATATTGAAAGAAGCATAAGGTTGAGGTCAGGAAGGTGGAAATAAACATTTATCACCTTTGATGGCCTAAGCTGAAAACCAAATACCAAGGCCTACGCTTAAGCACATTTCTATCGCAAGCCATCAGATGTCTCTTTAAACCAGTTTTTCTGTTACAAGTTATGCTTACGCTCTGGTCTAGCATAACTCATTTGGTAAGAGTTTCCATGTGTCAGGGGCTGAGGCAAATTTTTTATGTTGCTGGACAACACCACCTAGGTAAGACTAAGAGCCCTAGGAACTCAAGGTAGCCAAATTTGTAGTTTTTTTATCATTTGGCTGGAGCAGTATAAACAGTGACCCAAAGAGGAGCTAGAGGTCAAAAGTAGCATACAAAAAGCAGTTGTATGTTGTATTGCCCATAGCCAGAGGTAAGTCCATAGTAGGGAGTTGCACGGTTCTGGAGCCTGTGCCAGCAGCTCTCAAGTCTCCCACCTAGGCACAAGAGAAACAGACCAGTACGAAGCCGCAATATAAACCCAAAACAAGAAACAAAAGGACAGTATGACGGGATCCCAGCAGCTAGCACCTTAATCCTGAGTACACTCTTCTCCCAACACACAGTGTATGGTATGTACTCACGATATGCCCGGGCCATAGATTAAATCCTTTTACTAACTGCCTCAGTCAGAAGCCGCCTTCCCGGCACTGGTCGATCGCTCCGACTGGTTGTTTGTCTTTCCCCAGTGTTGCTAGGTTAAGCAAAAATGTCCAGCATAACAACTGAACAATATTGACCCCCAACCTCCGACCCCCCCCCGTGGAACAGAAGTTTAGATGCGGTATATATATGCATGTTGAGCCGTGGAACCTACCGCATATAAAGCCAGAACTGGTGCAGCCACAGTGAAGTGCAACCACAGTGAAGCTCAGAAGAAGCCCAAAAACCCTTTGAAAAGTAGCCCAATATCTTTCCCCCTCTCTTCCTGCTTACCATACCACTCCTAGTCTGTTCCCATAGGTCCTTTGTCCATCGGTCAATAAGCCACTGATTGGGTGGCAAGTCACTGGGGCGCTTGTAAAGGGATAGTAGCAGCAATTCACAACACACAGCAAATCATAATACATGGCACATCTTAATAAAACATGCAAACATATCGGAAAGAAAACCCTTGCATAATCCCCACAAAATAGTCCACCCTGTGACAAAAGCTTGTTTGACCTAGAAATTGCTACTGCTTAAGACCTAGACCAATTGTAAGAGTAGGCATGCATTTCTTATTGTGATATTGTGTACTGAACTTAATTTATAAATGTAAATGTTTAGGGCACAGCTCTAATGCCAACTTAAGTATGCACTGCACAGTTTTTGTTTCATACAGTAACTTAATTCTGTGCCCTTTGAGTGTCTATGAATTCCCTAGGACATGTTGCTATGTTATTTAAATTACATAATTTAAATTACCACTAATACTTTTCCAGTGTGTAAAAGTTAAATCTTACAATTATGTCAACATTATGGTGTGGCTTTCAGATGTTATTTGTAAATATCTGTTAGCATACATGTCATTCCTGTTCATTATGTGGCATTGTGTAGCTCCATGATTCCTCTGGTCAACACTGTGGACCTAATCTATTAAGAGTTATTGGGATATTTTCATAATTGAGTAAAGAATTTCACTTCACATTTGCGATGGAAAACCCTAAACCCAAAGTCTGCTAAGCTAGCTAAATAAGCTGAGCCTGGGAATCACACTTTTGTGGAAGATGGAAAATGTTCACGATTAATTCAAAAACAGTTGATTATTTCAAGTTTAATTACGTTGATCCATGGGAACAATCATCGCAACATCACAAATGATGAACAGAGTAATGTCATGACAGACTGCTCTGCATTACATTATTGCTTTCTCCTCTTTATACCCCCCCTTGTTAGCGCCTGAAAATATTATCACTTATGCTATAATATACATACAGAAAACAAGTCGTCTTACTAATCGTAAAACAAAATAGAACTCTACATTGTCATGG
>JACXGJ010005483.1:0-38922 GCA_016801105.1 Esox niger
TGTGTGTGTGTGTGTGTGTGTGTGTGTGTGTGTGTGTGTGTGTGTGTGTGTGTACGTGTCATGTTGTTCATGAAGCATGTCAACTCATGGATATGTTTGTCAACACCGAATGTAATGTTATCGTTTCTCTTTGTCTTTTCTGTCTCCCTCTATCCACACCCTGGTTATTCCTCTGGTTTGGCTGCTCACTGCTTTCACTCTATGTCTCTCTCTCTCTCTGTCTCTCTCTCTCTGTCTCTCTCTCTCTCTCTGTCTCCGTCTCTCTTTCTGTCTATCTTTGTGTTCCCTGTCTTTACTTTTTATCTGTTTTCTTTCCTTTCCTATATTTTACATGTTTTTCGGTCTCTATTTTCCTCCCTTTCCTGTTTCTCTCCCCTCCCTCGCCTCCCTTTCTCCCCCTGCTGCCCTGTGTGGGGATGGGTGCAGGAAGCTGGCTGACTGTCCTGAGCTGTTGGACGTGGAGGACATGGTGCGGATGCGTGAACCGGATTGGAAGTGTGTATACACCTACCTGCAGGAGTTCTACAGGGGCCTGGCGACCAAGGGCCTGGTTAAAACCAAAAACTCCACCTAAAGTCATACCCTAGGACCCAAATTGCACTAATGGTGAGAGGGGGAACAGGGAACAGGTCCAGGAAGAAACCTCCAGCTGGTGCTGGGTTTGATAGGGTGGGATTGATGTGAGTGGGCAATTCTCAATTGGGAAAAACTCAGTCCTTGTCTCCTCATTCCTCCTCCCCTCTGTGACTTAGTTTTTGCCATAGTTATGAGATTGTCAATTCATTAATGGGTGAATGGAGAAGTTTCTTTCTCTCCTTGATTGCTGCCTCCGGCAGATGATACTGAAGTGTATCCATTGCGGAAGACTTTAGAAAATGACACACCCTTTTTGAAAGGTCACTAAGCAGAAAATGTTTCACTCATTTTAAAGAAATACACTACTTATCCTTTAAAATATCCAGCAAATGTTTTATTAATTTACAATATTATATTGGGAACCTCTCTCAACACTAAAACACATTTGTTTCCACTCAGGTTTTTTTTGATTGCCTCCTTGATTTCTATACTCTAATCTTTAAACTTTTCCAAAAGGAGGGCAAGGAGGGGACACAAGGCATCAATCCACTGAGCAACCATTAATACAGACATTAATGACTTAATGGATAATGAACTATCCTAGAGGAAGTCATATAGAGTTATTAGGAGTGTGTTTAGGTGTCTGTAAGAGCTCTATTGCTGAGGTCCAGAGGCCCATACATGGTCTGTGAGTGTGTGGCTGCAGTCCGAGCCAGGCTGTATCCAGGCAACGGGCCATCAGCACACCCCTCTACAGCTCCTCGCTTTAAAAGGAGCTGCCGCACCACAACGGTGGAGTGGAAACAGATAATAGAGAGGGAAAAGTCCTGTCAGACCTGTGGCGTTACAGGCATGTGGATCATCTGACTGGCTTCAGCTGTAAGGTTTTTCTACTTGATGTGCATAGAGCTCTCTGAGCCGTTGCTGCGTCACACAAATAAACGTACACTTAGCATCTAAAACGACACAGGAAAACGTCCGAGTTTTACGGTGTTGACAATGTTGTTTCTTTTTAAGGGAGCCCATCTGCTGGTCTTGTAGTAGTGTTCCCTCTGTCCCACCTAGCAGCTGTTTCTCTGAGTTCGCCCCTATCCGCCTGCGCTGTGCTCCTGGTTGACTGGCTCGCTCAGACTGCTGTCCTGTTCTGTCAGTCAGGCTTTGGTAGTGCGCCACCTTGTGGATCTATGAATGCATTGCATTGAGATTGTTTTATTTTTACATGATGGGAGAATGTTTTGTTCGCACTAAATACATCTACATAAACTGCTGTTTATTTACAACATTCTTATTGTAGAGTGGCTCATTTTGTGCCGGGTTAGTTTGGGTGGATGACGAAGCGACCATCACTCTATACATCCATCTCCCCACTCCATCTCTCCATTTTACCATCTCTCCATTTGTGTCCCCTAGGGACTGTGCCAACTGCATGCCCCTGCTGGAGGTGGAGGACATGATGATCATGGGGAAGAAGCCTGACTCCAAATGTGTGTTTACCTACGTACAGTCACTGGTGAACCACCTGCGCAGACATGAGATGAAACTCGCCAAAGCCATGGAAAAACTCCAGGGCACCGACCTCTAAACTTCCCCTGTTCTCGCTATGGATCAGTCCGTACAGCTCCTCTTTCCCCTCTCTTAACAGGCTAACAGGAACCCAGACCGTGTGTGATGGGTGTTTTGCACATCACTGATTGCCAATGGTGGACGAGTGTTTGTGTCTGTGTTTGTCTCTTGATTATCTATGTTGACAGTGGTGGCCTGTCAGACATACGTCCCATCTTCCAAAAAGACACCTAAACATTTGTATTATATTTTCATGCTTAAATTGACATATTATACTGAAATAGAGTTGTACAGTCTGACTTAAGGCAATTCTATCAATTATTTGGAAATTCTGGGGTTGGTCCCTGAAGATATGGCACCATCAAAACCTTACATGAAATGTACATGGAAAAATACCTAATTTTTTTCTGTCAATTCAGATGAATGTTACTCGAGCTATTGATAATAATGATAAAGAAAAAGTACATGATGTATTTCCTGCTATTGCTTCAATCCCCACGATGGTACCGTTAAAGGTGTTACCAAATCTGCATGCTTTTTAAAACACTACTTGAATTGTTTTAAATATTTTGTTTTTAATTATCATTATTACTATTTAAGTTAATTCATAAGCACTGGTATGGAGAGATGTTGGCATTATGACATTGTAGTACCTATCTGCCCTCTGAAGCCTGGAGTAACCACCACACATCTACAGACTGGCTTGTTTGGTGTGTGCTCATGGCTACATTTAAACATTCACTAATTGTACAGGTTTAAAAAATTAAAAGAACTTACAATACTGTTCAAAAGTTTGGGTGTCACTTAGAAATGTCCATGTTTTCCATTGAATTGGAAATCCTTCCCTTACCACTCCACAGTTTCTCAGATGGAATTGCTTTCATTTCTCGGAACAAGAATAAGCTAATGAGTTTCAGGAGAAAGTTCTTTGTTTCTGGCCATTTTGAGCTTATAATGGAACACACAATTGATAATGTTCAAGATAGTCTACTAGTCTAAAGGCCAGTTTTATTGTTTCTTTAATCAGCACAATAGTTTTCAGCTGATAGTGAGTAACAATTGAAAAAAGGGTTTTCTAATGATCAATTAGCCTTTAAAGTTATAAAATTGGATTAGCAAATACAACATGCCATTGGAACACAGGAGTAATGGTTACTGATAACGGGTTAGATAACTCTGTACGCTTAATATCTGCATTGTACTTCTGATCAATTCGATGTTATTTTAATTGAATTTTCTTTCAAAAACAAGGACATTTCAAGGTGACCCCAAACTTTTGGAAGGCAGTGCCTGTGATTAAAGATGTATTTGGACAAATAATAAATTAGTGAAGAAAAATAAATAAATTCTTCTTCATGCAGCATATGTACCATTTTACACATTCTAACTCCCCCTGAGACCACTGAAAAATGTGGGGTCACAGCCATTATCAATTTCAAAGTGCCTTATTCAAGGACAAAGACTGATTTTGTCAGCTCTTGATTAAAATGTGCATCCTATGTTACTAGCAATGCCTTAAATGCTAGACTACCTGCCTCCCGGGTTAAAGCCAGAAAACATTTAAATAATTTTTTTATACTGAAATGTTGTGATGTTTAACATTATATAATACACCAGTCATTTATATAACTTTGATTTCAGAGAAACACAAGTGCTGAAAAGATGTAAACAAATCACACATTGGTGTTGTTTACAGATGATCTTTCTGTGTTTTTCTTCCTGTCCTTTTCTCGGGTTTGCTATAATGGGGCCCTAAACAAGCTAGTCCGATTCACACTGCCGTTGCTAGTGGATTCTTAATTTATGCGTGCAAGGATAATATCTTTAAAAATAAGATTTTATAAGTCTACATTAAAGATGTTTCATCAGTCAGTCTATAAATCCAACCTATAGGCAGAAAGGTATATGCTAATATAATTATTTCAAATATGATTTTTAATAGGATTTGTTGGATGGCAACTTCTCTATTCTACATGCTTTGGGCCCAATGAAAGCTGGCTTTCAGCTCAGTTGAGAGGTTAAACAGAAAATCTGGCAAAGTACTTTATTGGCAAAATATGTTCTAAACTCTAGCAGGAAAAAATCTTGTTTCTTTATCTAGAAATTACTTTGTTTCAACTTTCCATTACCTTTGAACTGGTTTTAATGTAATTCATTGCTTTGTTTTCTTATTCTATAATTGGGACTAGAGGAATGAACCGTTTCAATATTCAACTTCTGCCAATTTGGCCACCAGAAAACTTCCGTATACAGGTTCTATACACTATATACCTGCTTGGTCACATTGTCATAACTCCATGTTTCTGTACACCACAAATGTGAATTAACAATTAAAACCAATTTAAGAAACAACGCATTTCCATTAAATGGTCTATTACTTTAACTTTCAAATATTCTTTTGCAAATCTTTTTTGTATCCTTAGTCCACAAATGGCACACACACATTTTCTAAGTGTAATTTTATTGTTTTACAACAATTTGTCATCTCCTTCACTTGAATCCCCTTGTAAGCCTAATCCCCACCCACGAGGAGATGTTACATCAGCCCCAAGCCAATCAGCAGATTTTACAGCCAGGGACGTCATTCATTTCCACAGCGGACAGGAAGTCATTAGACAAACGAGTAAGAAGAGTAGAGGAGAGACCTCTTTAGACATTGGACATATAGTGGCAAATCAAACGCATAATCCAAAATAAATGGACAAACAGCAGGAAAAAACATGCAGTTTAGTGTGACCTTTAGAACATTTGCTGATGCTACAGAGGGACTGTTCTCTCAAAAGCTGACCCAGGACCTTTCTGATACCAAACATTTGTTTTATGAGCTGCATAAACAAATACATCTTGGAACAGAACTGAGGGAGAGTAGCCCTGTCTGTTCAGGTCCACATAGGATGCAGAATCCTCTATTGCTGTGGAGGTTACAGGTCAGAGTGCTTGGCCTCTGTGGGGGCTGGGGTAGAGGGGGACTGGGACTTGGCAGTGTCTTTGAATGGGCTGTCCTTGGCAGGGGAGTAGCGGAACTCCTCTGGGACCTGGTCCTCAGGCTGAGCCTTCTTGTAGAACCCCAACTTCTCCAACAGCTCGTTGATCTCAGAGCGGGTCATGTCAGACAGGGCAATTCGCTAAACAGGGAAGACAGTGGTTGTACGTTAAATCTGATTAACTTGTTATAGGGTTTGTCCTGCAAAGTTTAATTTTCTCTTTAAATCCAGCAATCAGGTTTAACGTTAAAGAGACTACATCTGCAATCTCACAAGGACTTTTTCATGTCCTATTCTGCCACATGATTTCGCTGTAATGTTCGTCATAATTTGTAAGTCGTCCTACCTTCACATTCATAAACAGTACAGTGCCTTAAAGTTAATCAGACCCCTGACCAGTTCCCTCATGCGTATTAATGAATTGCAAATGGTACATTGATGTTTTGTTAAATGAAAAGAACAACACTGAACTCAATTATTGTAAGGTTTTTTAGTGTGAAAAATATTTGTAAGGCAAAATAAACCATATGTTGTGTGCTGTATTCACCCACACAGTCTGGCAGCCATACCAAGGTTGCTTTGGCCTTGGGATCAATGTCCTACTGAATTTTCTCCCAATATTCTTGGAGACTGAAGCAGGTTCTGTGTCAGTAATTCCATTCTTCCATAATTTTTTATAATTGTCTAGTTTCTGCTGCTGAAAAGCATCCTTACAGCATGATGCTAAATTTCTACCTTTAACGTCTAAACCGCAAGTCTGAAAGAAAGCGAAGACTTGCTTCCAGTATTCTAGCTCCATTTTAACATCAGTCCCTGCTTCCCATAATCTACAGCAGTTACAATTTAAGATTGCAATCAAATAAAAAAACAGTTTGGTCCATTATCATTTAGTAAAACAATGACTTCAACATACCATTGTGATGGCAATTACATCGAAGAGAACTCTCATTATGGAAGGTAAGACAGAGATCAACACCATACATGCCTTTTCTGTTATCCTTCTAATAGATTTCCCAAAGCATTATCTGGCTGAACACTGTAGCTGATCTAACTGTCTTTATGACAAACAACAAGCCAGCTAGTTAACATTTAGCCGAGTTGAACTTGAGATCCCATTTTCTCAGGCCCTGGGCACAACACAATATAAATAAATCACTAGCATTACCAAACATTTTCTAAAGGCCAAAGCCTGGCTTCCTTTGGCTCCAATGAATACACATGACTGCACCTGACCACAATTACACATAATGTCTGGTTTCTAGATGGTACTTTGAGTATCAGTACTTTCCACCTTTGAGCACAAGCCATTTTAAGATGAACTAATATAATTGATACAGATGAACTACTCCAATCCCAGAAACTGAACTCTGAAGCACATTCAAAGGCCTCATAGTAGTACAATGGTAATGGTAATTGTGCTTTTGTTAGGGGAATTTCTTTAATCTTGGTAAACTACAAGCTTTCACAGCACAGGGGTTGAATACTCAGGCAAGCAAAACATTTCAGTTTTTATATTTCCCCCTGTAGCTTCAGGGTATCTGACAGTGGTGGGTAGTTAACCTTTTTTGAGTGTTATGAAAAGGGGCACAAACACTACTTGAAATAATGTTACGTTTGGGATGAGGTGATTGAAAAATCATCTTTTGATTTTATACTTAATCACTTAAAATAACTTAATGCACTTAGTATTTGCTGAAAGCAAATCTGGTAACCAAAATAGCTACAGGTTGTTTTCACCTCTGGCAGGGCTGCAATATTCAATTCAAAACGGACTGGAGGAATAATGACTATTCATCTGGGTAAAGGGATGGCCTCTATACCATATCACTTAATCAAGGCTGAGTGTAATGTAATATATATATTAATATATATTTTTCTTTTCTTAACGCCAACGTGATCCTGAACCAACAGGCTCAGACACAGCTTCTATTGTGCATACCATTAGACTGCACAACACTCAAACTGGACTGACAGACCATGAACACATAACTCACCCATTCCAACTTCCCTATCTGAAATACATTTAAATACTTGCCACTTTACTGTTAGCACTCTTATCTTTATTATAACTTACATTTATTAGTAGTGTCCTTATCATTCATACATGTATATAAGCATTGCAGGGGCCAAAGAAGGCACAGGGAAGTTATTTTTCATTGAATACAAGATTTCTTAAGACACAGACAAAGACTGGATTTAGTCTCTCTATGATCACTACTGAAAACCTGCAGACATCACAGGAAATAATTTACACCAATGATAAATACAGTAAAACGTCAGTGTTTTATTGTAGTTCACTTACGTCCAGCTCCTCGTAGTAGTGGTTGAGGAGGACAAGCTCAGGGTCGGCCCCAGGGATGTGTTTCATTACTAGGTTATGGCTGGGGTGGCAGAGGTCAAGGTTTACAAACAAGAAATGGAAACTTACAGGGAAAAGCAATGTCCATTAGGGTGATGACTTTTTACAAACGCATTTCCCTCTATCATATTTGGATGAGCTTTCATTAAAGATTAGATAAAATCTTAGTTTCAAGGTGATTTGATAAAAAAACTCACGCACAAAATGATTTAAAAAAAAATGTATTTATCAGTTTGTAGCCTTTTTTGAATTCACTGTAAGCAGATATAAAATTGAACACAAGCTTTAGAGTCACATATATACAGCATTATATAGGGTTGATACCAAATTAAGCTAATTTAAATTCAAGTACCCACTTTGAACAGTTAAACACCTCGTTTATATAGCTGTACCTATACAAAATTTAAAAATGGTGCTTGACCTTTTTCAATATTTCAATGGAATATACCTCATTTTAGTCATTTATAGGCAAAAGTTAATCCATTTGTGCTACAAAAAAAAAAAAAAAAGATTAGAAAAAAAAAAAAGTTATTACCCTAATGTCCATGCACAACGGACAGGTGTCTTACAGCCCGTCACAACGTCCTTCACCCCACAACGGCCTGCCTGCTGTTTGGTATCATAACAGCTAGTGAGGAATTTGTTTATAGTATGTGCCTGTTCGGACTTTGGGCTACATACAGGACAGAGATCCTAAAGCACTTCAATTACAGGATTATTTATGGAAAGGCTTGCATGCTGGAGGTGTGACTGTTTCAGGACAGAAAGGTACCTGCAAGGTAAGTTTAATATTTTGAGTATTGTCTACTTAAACAGCTTTCATTTAATTGGTCAGATGGAATATAATGGGTAGCTATTATGTACAGCCACTGTGTAATTACTGTAACTACTGTGTGGTTACTTCATACAAAAGGCACATTCAACTTATATAGATTCAGTCATCTGAAGGCTGACAAAGGCTATGGGAAATTGGATATTTCAAACTTAAAACTGGATCACTTGAGGCATGAAAGGTGTAGTTACTGTACCATGATTAGCTTGCTGCCTAATTTCTAACTTTGTTCCCAGCCTATTGCTCGTAGCCATAAGCCATAGATCCCTTTCTGGGTTTACAAACACTGGTGCCATGTTGGCGGCAGAACACGGGAACTCCCCAATCATATCATGACTTCAGTAGGGCACAAGGTTCACGGTCTCACCATTTCTACAACCTCGATATGATTTTGGTCATGCTTCAGGCCAATATGGGTTTAAGACAACCTGGACGCTCCACATTCTCAGCCCTGATGAGACTGACTTCTAGGATCTTCACAGTACAGACCAGGTCTCATACTTATCTGAAACAAGTCAGCCATTTTAACTGTTTACCACCTGTTCCTTTACAATGTGACTTCAAGGGAATAAGTAACTTATTGTGCGGAAATCTGTGACACACAATTTTGTTTTACATTTCAAGAAACATTTGGTTATATTAAAATGCGTTAGTATCAGCAAAATATAGTGGGAGGTCCCAGGCAAATCCTGAAACTGGTAAATCCGGCAGTTTTTTTTCCCCAGAGAGCAGTCACAGTGGTGTTTTCCTTAACCTAAATGTTGCTGTTACTTGTTTTAAAATAAGTCCCAGGAATAAGGAAAAGCCCAAACAGGACAAGCCAATGAAGCCCTTGTTGAACTGTTTTTCTTATCAAGTGGCTTTCTTTCCAAAATATTTGTTTGTGGCCTAGGGTGGTCGAGCAGTGCAAGCCTCTGGTGAACCTGTGCTGATACCGCATGGGTTTTGAACCCAGCCCACTGTTCTTTCAGCAAAAAACATGACATTCCTGTCCAGTTAGGCGCCAACTGGCTTGGGGGAAAACGTTGGCTCGGCAAACACTTCTTCTCTTTGTCCATCTCAGTTTTAAGTCGGTTCAATTCCTGTTGCCAACTGTACCCAGTTGCAAGAGTTGAAAACCAACATGAATTAATCCACCTGTCCCCGACTTGGGCTTTGTCTGAATCAGCTGTTACAGAAGGGGCAGGAAAAAAAGGACACTGGTATCGTGAAGTTGTTCCAGCCAGTGAGTGGTGAATCTGGGTTTTGTTTCTCTAAGGCCCACACCATGTTCCAGTTACTGGTCCTGTCTTCGACAAAGAGTTGTGGTCTGATATTTCTATTTTCAAAGACAAGCAGAGAACTACCTGGTTGCCCCCTCACTCTGCCAAAAATGCAGAAAGGCATATACATATACAAGGCATTTACCCTGCGTATGGCTGGATCAGCATGGCACAGAACGTTCTTTACCCTGAAAATGGCTGGATCAGCATGGCACAGAACCTTCTTTACCCTATGTATGGCTAGATCAGCATGGCACAGAACCTTCTTTACCCTGTGTATGGCTGGATCAGCATGGCACAGAACCTTCTTTAACCTGTGTATGGCAGGATCAGCATGGCACAGAACCTTCTTTACTCTGTGTATGGCTGGATCAGCATGGCACAGAACCTTCTTTACCCTGTGTATGGCTGGATCAGCGTGGCACAGAACCATCTTTACCCTGCATATGGCTGGATCAGCATGGCACAGAACCTTCTTTACCCTGCATATGGCTGGATCAGCATGGCACAGAACCATCTTGTTGGTGGCATTGTCACAGGTGACAGAGCTAAACAGACTGGGACCAATCATCATTTTTTACTATTATCAGCTTTTTCTTCCCCTATTTCATGGTAGTTAATTTGGGATTAAGGCCCGGCCTCACAGCAAGTGCCAACCGGCTCACCACAGTCACACATGTCGTAATGAGGCCCCAAAAACACATCTGTTCCAGTTCTGGGGCTCATTTGTCAAGTGCGCGTAAGCACCAATCTGTGTGCTATTTCAGTCCTCCATGGGTCTTGTGCAACGCACACTTCAATAGGACCGTGTCATTATAGGATCACACCCAGGATGAGCAATCCCATCAATGCCAGAAAAATGAAGTTACATAGATTTTCACTCAATAGGTTAGAGGCACAGGGTTTCAGTGTATTTTACTATTTATGGGTTTCTAAAATAATCAGAGGAGTAGATGGCACCCAAATGAACATAACATGACATTCTTGTGGTGGTGCTTTTAACAAAACAGTCTTCGATTCAATTCGCAGGTGGTATGCATAAAATATAACGCAGAGTGTGAAGGCAGCAGGTGGAACTAATAACATTCTGCAGAACCACAATGATGGCATTTGTATGGGCTAAAACAGTATATTTCCCAATGCTGAAGACACGTAAATTGTCTCAACTGTTCTCTTTTTCCATAACAGAGTGAGACAAATACATAATTATGGCACGCGACATGTTACACTATACATCTGTGTGAATCTCAGACTAGCCTCTTAAACCAGGCCTAGAATGGAACTCCAAGGAGGCCAGGCAACATAGGAGATGTGGCTTTTGCAAGGCTAATCTCAATCGTTTTCCAAAATGTTTAGGTTGCATTGTTTTATTGTATGTTTCCCTCGGGTTTAAAGTGATGTTTTTTTTATCATACATGGTTAAATAGGGACATTTTGTGCACAAGTATTGAGGAATATATATCACAATAGCTCAAAACTTGGCATGGGTATGAATACATTTGGGCTTAACTGTACATACACACACAGTACATCTACTTCAATTAAGGAATATAGTTTAAGGAGTCCTGTAGTGCAGATAATAGGTAACAGTTAAGAGTTGTCATGAAGAGGCTAGCAGATTGTCACCTAGATGGCAAAACTTCCTGGGTGATTCAAAATGGCGTTGGCTTTGAAAGGCATGATTGAATTTCGACATTTGGTTTCGCACAGTGAGAGTGCGTACCCTTAATTGGCTAAAGGGTTTCCATCATTCCTTCTAAACATTTGCACCAATCAGCTTACACCACTGCACACACCCATGGTTACTATGACACATTGCCTGTGCCATCTGCAATCGCAAGTACCAAAATGCTAAAAGGATACTAGAGAGGAATGTCCTGGGTCACAAAGGCTTTGACCTGAGAGAAGAATAATTAATGATTAGTGGGAATCTGCTTTGTTTCACAGGCAGCAAAATTTCTTACAAGTATTTCAGAATAATCAGTCACGTTCTACATGAACCGATAATGTTGATAACACTATGGCTACTTTAGCACTTACCTCTCTTAGCCGATTCAGCTGTCATCCACCGCATGACTGAACAAAATAGACATAGAAACAGAATAACGGTTATAAATATACCCCTGAAAAGGAGCAGTCAGACTGAATGACTGACTGACTGGGTCTGGCTCAGACCTTAATGTGCAGATAAAGCAGTGGTGTCACATGTTTTATTTATTTCACTTTTTGAAGGAGAGTTGAGTCACTCTCCTTCCATAGTTTCTCTACATTATTGACAGACAGGGGCAGAAACAGTGGGAGAAGGTTGAAGCCAGACAAAGATGGCAGATCCACATGTGCATGGAGCTGAAAGGGTAACCCCTCGAACCCGGCTCTGCATGTTTAAACTGTTTTAGCCGGGTCTACATGGTTTAAGGAATCATTTTTTGGGACTCAATTTCTCACACCCCTAAACAATACCAAAACCAATAACACATTTTTAATTACTGTAACCTTCTTAAAAATGTGTAATGTCCCATGAAATAGTCTGAACTCTTTCATGTTTTTATTCCAGTAAAACCAGTTCACGACCACACTAAGGGGTATAAGCAACCATATGTTCAAAACTGCCTAGATAAAGGGTGCTCATCACACCTTGACATGAGTGAGACATTCCCAGTGTCTGAAAAATGTGGGCCAAAACTAAACTCTATTGTATCCTGCATGAGGATTTTATTACATAACACAGAAGAGCAATGAGAATCATCTCAACTACCTACTTGTACGGTAGGTGCAGTAGCCCAAAGGTAAATGTCAACTCAAGTGACAGCCTATTTTTCACACATGATCCAGACAGGTGTGATTCAACCTCAGTTGATTTTATGATCCCTATCCAAAAGAGGAGAAATGTATTTTTAAATCTTATATAAACAGAACAAAATTATAAACAGAAACATTTGTTTTTGCCTCCATTAATATCCAGCAACTTTGCACAGCCATTGAACAGGAGTGGACCAACATTCCACAGGCCACAATCAACAACCTGATCAACTCTATGCAAAGGAGATGTATTGCACTGCGAGAGGCAAATGGTGGTCACACCAGATACTGACTGGTTTTTGAACCCCTCCAACCCCCCCAATACAGTGAAACGGCTGATTTTCAAGTGGCCTTTTATTGTGGCCAGTCTAAGGCACACTTGTGCTCATGCTGTCTGATCAGCATCTTGATATGCCACATGAGGTGGCTGGATTTTCTTGGCAAAGGAGAAGTGCTCACAAACACAGATGTAGACAGATTTGTGAACAATTTGTGAGAAATAGGCCTTTCGTGTACATCGAGAATGTTTCAGATCTTTGAGTTCAGCTCATGATGAATGGGGGCAAAAACAGAAGTGTTGCGTTTATAATTTTGTTCAGTGTATTTCTGCCACCTTGAGTTCATTTATGGGCATTCAACTACAACACCGGGGTTATAGGAAGGAGGCCATCATAAGGCAACACCATTGATAGTCTTTACCAACCAATAATGTAGATGGTATTAATAGCATGCTATTATAAATATTTGGGTACCGCTGCAATACACACATTGAAAAAGCCAATGCATGAGACTCAATTACTCACAGAACAACATATAACACTTTATTAACTTTTCCCTCTTATGTCAAAGACAATACTGGTGTCAACATTTCTGTTGTCAATATGAAATCCATAATTCCGTTTGATACTGTAAAACGTTTCAGTCAAAGCAATAACTGAGGGTGTCAACCTTAGCGGGTCTGGATGCGTGAAGTCCTACTGTAGATATTCTAAATCAAATACCAGCTCATGATTTGGCCTGAGTGAAAAATATTGCTCACTACATGGGTGATATCTACATCAATTCATTGCAAACTGAAAGAGTGGAACCTGTACTGTGCCACAATTTACTTGTAGTCATGAAGTACACCCAATTTAAACAATTTGGGTTTGAGAAACAGTAGTCAGATGTTCTATTCCAACACATTAAATACGTAAAAAAGGCTGGTGGTCCCCGAGGAGAGATATGAGATCTACTGTTATTGAAAGCCTGGTAATGCAAGTGGTACCTTAACTGAAATGGTACATCCACCACATCATGGTGTTAGCATTTTTTGCCCATGTTCCAATTATCGAATTACTTTTGTTGAGCTTCACAATCAATGTTTCACTTTTAGATTTATTTGAAGAATACACACGAAAATCGCTAATAGCCTTCTCTGGGTTATGATATTCGTGACATCCTGCTAAAAGGTTAGCATTTAGTGATGGCAAGGTAAAGATACCAATGTGATAATTTGTTAGTTTGGTGAAAAATTCTGAGAACGCAACTGCGTAATGTATCCTACCTCCACCTTCGCTTTTGCGAGACCATCCAGTTTCTTCAGATCTACATCATAGGCCGACACACAGTGAAGGAGACTGGCGAAAATTAAGAACCACATATTTCCTCTGATTCCAGCGCGGGTAGAGTATTCCTGCAGAGCAGGCAATCTTGCTCGATCGGGTCGCCCAACTATAGGCTACAAACCTTATAGATGATAGCTGAAGATATGAATGAAAAACAAGACGTAACAACCAGGATGCCTAAGGTGATATCCAACTCACCCTTTGCCACGTCAAGCGCTTTACAGCTGTCTTTGGAGAGTGGGCGGGGGAAGTGAGCTAAAACTGAAAAGCTTCTTAAAGGCCCAATCTGTAAAACGTTTTGTTGTTCAGTTTAATGTTTGCTAGTGGCTCTATACAGTACACTGTATATTTACATAGCTACCACAAGTGGTGAAAGTTTGTGAACCCTTTAGCAAGTGTTGCTATTATGCAAACAACCCAAAATATAAGCATATAACTAGGCAGCAATTACATAACTGATGTTATTGAACACAAAGATTATGAGACAAATCAGGTTACCTTTATAATTTATCTTTAGGACTTCTGATAAAATTTTTGGTTAACTGTGTAAAGAAATACATAAAATGCTTAAAGGTTGATCACAAACGTTATCCATACAGTACAGCTGAAATAAATTAAGAGAACACTGAAATCACACATCACGTCTCTATGAATGAAATATATAATAGATCAAAATATGTGCTGCACACTGTGTAATGCGTTGGGAACAAAATTACATTACAATGGTCATTGGAAACCAAATTCACCAACCGAATGAGGACTGCATTCAAACTCACACTGCCAATCAAAGTAAACAATTGAAATCACAAGCTGTTCCAACTTCCGTGAATTTCATCACCGCAACTCATAATGTCACTCAATAGTTTGGATAGTGCCTGCATTCACTCCCGACAGCATCTGGATGTTCCTGGTGAGACAGCAGATGGAGAATCCTGGGGAATCTCCTCCCAGACCTGGATCAGGCCGTCAATGAGCTCCTCGACAGTATGTGGCGCTAATTGGCAGCATCGGATGCACCGATACATAACGTCCCAGAGATTCTCAATTGGATTCAGGTCTGGGTAACGTGAGGACCAGTCAATGGCATCAATGCCTTGGTCATCCAGGAAATGCCTACACATTCAGGCCACATGAGGCCGGGCATTGTCCTGCACCAGGAGGAAACCAAAGCCCACTGTACCAGCGTAAGTTCTGAAAATGGGTCTGAGAATTTCATCCCAGTACCTAACAGCAGTCAGTGTACCGTTGGCTAGCACATGGAGATCTATGCGACCCTCCAAGGATATGCCTCCCCAGACCATCACTGACTCGCTGTCAAACCAGTCATGCTGGATTATGTTTCAGGCAGCATAACGTTCACCACAGCGTCTCCAGACTCTTTCTTGTCTGTCACATGTGCTCAATGTGAACCTGCTGTTATCTGTGAAGAGAATGGGGTGCCAATGGCGGACCTGCCAATTCTAATGTTCTCTGGAACATGCCAATCTAGGTGCATGTCGCTGGGCTGTGAGCACTAGAGGACGTTGGGCCCTCATGCCACCCTCATAGTGTCTTTTTCTGACAGTTTGGTCAGAAACATGCACACTAGTAGTCCACCCGGGGTCATTTTGTAGGGCTCTGACTGTGCTCCTCCTGTTCCTTCTCACACAAAGGAGCAGATACCGGTCCTGCTACTGGGTTGATTCCCTTGTAATGGCCTGCCTCCTGGCCATGCTCTTGAGACTACAGGGAGACACAGGAAACCTTCTTGTGATGGCACATATGGATGTGCCTGTGTAAACTGACTGGGCTGCAGGTAGGCAAGGACACTAGCAAAACACAAAACTAGAGTAAGAATCAGTCAGGAAGGATAAGGAGAGATAAATTGTGTTTTGCCACCACCTGCAAAACCATTCCCTTTTTTCGGGTTGTCTTGCTGTTGCCTCTCCAATGCAACTGTTGTCAATTTCTTTTGCCCCAAAACAGGTCACAATGATACACAATCGCTTATGCTTCTTAACTGGACAGATTGATATCCCTGAATTTTAACTGACTTGTTGGTGTTATACAGTGAGTGATGATTACGTGTTCCCATAATTAGTTTTTGAGCAGTATATATACTTATATATTTAAATGTCGTATTTTGGAGAAATTATCATTATATAATTAAATATTTAGGACTGGTTGAAACTAAATTTTTGACTAAGTCAATTGAGATCAAATTCTTAATTTCAGTGATGACCTGGCCAAAGATGATCACACCAAAAAAGTTAATAAAAATAAACATTTTATATAGGGTGACAACATTTATGTTGTCTGCTTCACAAGAATCATTCAGAATCAGAATGATTGTCCCCACTCAACACACAATGTTAAACACCCCTCATTGGATTCTTTACCATGCATGTGTAAACTCTTTCAAATTGAATACAGAGGCAAAAACATATATCTATTAGTTAATCTGACTAGGGAAGCAGATAAAGGGCTTGATTGACAAAAATCGCATAGTCCTGTCAATAACATCTTCCGAATGAGCCATCATATCTCAAGCACATATAATCTAAACCAAATTAAAGTCATGATCTGACATGAGAAGAGAGGCATGGCTATACATTGTTTTAGCACACACTATAGTGGGGATGCTGATGGTATGATTATGCTTTTTTAGAAGCTTATTTTTCATCTTGGAATCTAATAATGACATCCAGTTTTACTGGGGTATACATATGATATGACACAAATGCTAACCTCCCTTAGTCATCCATAAAAATCGTAAAGGCCAGAGAACACACAAATGAAATAAAGAAAAAAGGTTGTTGACCTTCACAAATCAGGCAATGGCTAGAAAAACATCCAATATTCCAGCAATTAATAAAAAGTGTAAAACAACTGGTGCTGTTACGAACCAAACCTAACAGTTTGTATATTTTGCCCCCAAATAATGAGATGGATGGTTCAACTGGCAAAATATATCTAAGGATCACATTTGGAGAATTGCAGAAGTTGTTTACAAGTTGGGGTCACCAAGTCTCACATACAATGATAAGACATCAATTTCTAATAACCACAAGTTATTTATAAGGGTTGCCAGAAGAAAGCCTCTGTGGTCACCAAACCACCAATGTAAGTGAGTGGGTGTTGCTAAATGTAATTGGAGTTTTGATTGGAACCAGGTTATATGGTCTGATAAGACAGACAATTATAAATGTGGCATAAAACATTGTTGTTCTTGCAAAGAAATGACCTAAACCCCACTTTGAAGTGGAGGATCTGTGATGTTGTGTGTCTATTTTATGTCCAAAGACGCTGGGAACCTTGTTAGGGTACATGGCAACATCTCATTGGGCGCCATGAGATTTCAGGCCAAAACCTGTCTGCCTCTGCCAGGAACACAATCTAGTATACCTAATGTCAATGAAAAAATGTTACACTGACAGTAGAATCAAGTTGAGCAATGGCCAGTACAGTCTCCTGAACTAAATCCTCTTGAAAACCCGTAGGGTTAGCTGTCAGCGTATACACAAGTGAGAAACAAGGACTCTGAAGAATCTTATATTTCTGCAGAGAAATGTTCTCAAATCCCTTTCAGTGTTCTCCCACTTCATCAAACATTATAGGAGATGACTCAGAGCTGTTCTCGTGGCAAAGGGAGGGTGTGCCAAGTACTAAATGTAGGGGTGCCTATAATTGTAGCATGCACGTTTTTAATAAAATAATAATTTATTGACTATGTATTTTTTTCGTAAGATTGTATTTTCTCATACCAATGACACAGCCTTTTTTCAAATTCATCAAGGGTGACAATAATTCTGGCTCTGCCTTTATTTAACTTTATTCACAATGCTCTTAGATACAAACAGTGGGTAAAACTTCATGAATATGAATAATTAATCACCAGTGAGGAATTCTTGTAATTCTTGTAAAGTATTTCCCATTGCCTACAGTATGTTCCCCGTTCATTAAAATCCAATAAAAGCGCCCCTTTCTGGAACAATAAATTAGTGACAGGCATTCATATCTGAGTGGGTTACCCTACCCCTTATATTCAGTAATGACACATGATCTTATATTATAAAGCTGTCGCTTTAAATTAGATATAAGATTCCCTTGTTACGCAAGAGCTTGATAGTGGAGCTCTTTCCCTCGCTCATTCTGACTTTAGGCTAGTTAGTGGGAACTGAAGTGTAAACTGCCTCTGGTAACTAGAAGCACTAGTCTACACGGTATTTACATAATAGTTCACATGAGATTGAACAAAACTGTACCGACGTGACACGTATAGCCACAGACCATTTAACGTGGTTAGCGTTAGTATAGCCTTAGTATAATAGACTTCCGCAAATAGTACACTAATATAGCTTTCTTAATACACAGTTATTCAAATTAACATTCAAAATTAAATGACACGTTTCAAATATGCCCAAAACCGATAACGCCACCAAACCCTACGGCGCGACATTGAGCAACCTTCACGGTTTGGGCCTGTTCACAAATCTGATGAGTTAGCCACAGTGTGGCAGTAAAGTCCCACAATCTCTATTTCTGGCTCAGTAGGCTAACTATGCTAATTGTCATAACTAGCTAACATCGCATAGAGTCGTAGTTGACATTCAAGTACAGAACCGGTCGAACGAGTGTTCACATTCACAATTTGAAGGACATAGCCTGTAGCCTCCAAAAACGTCCAAAAACGGTTTCATCGTCGCAGCATTTGCATTCGGCGTGTCACATTTATTTTATCATCCAGACTACAAAGCGATAAGCGCAAAGGGTATGTGGACGTACGCCAGGTTCGTTTATGAAATGTAGCCTGTCTGTCAAAAGCTAAGCGTGAAACCTCGCAACACTTGGTATTGGTAACGCACCTGATTTCTGACATCGCCAGTGAGGAACGCGCTGAGATGCCGATGGTTATGCTTAGAGTACATCAGGCAGGTCTGAAAAATATATTATTGTAACGAATAGTGGATATTTAAACATCAGTCTCTGACAAGCCGTAAATACACAGTAAGCTATAGGCTACTTATTCATCCCCAGGAGTGGTTGTTCGGCATAGGTTAGTCTACTTAAACTAACCAAATAATTCTTCGGAGGAGACATTCCGTCGCCTGTCATCTCATCTATAATCTTGACTGAACAGGTAATATTTGCAATAATTGCACATTTTAACTACGGTGTTCTAATAAAATCACGTAACTGCATGCTGCTACCAATTAGTCCACCTGTTAAGAGAGAAATTGAATGTTATCATGATAAATGCCGATGGTTTTATGTAGCTATTTCATTTTATGTCATTCATTTTATGTCACGTCACATCCTGAGTTTTTGCTAAACGTAAACATGATAACTTAAAAGAAATGTTGCAACTTGATGGGGACGTGCACGGAAGTCTTGTAAGCCAACCTTCACAGTATTCTTGTTGACATTTTCAGTTTCTTTATTCTTGAAATTCACGGTGAATACCTGGTACAGGTCACATTGTAAGGTGTGCTTGCTGAAAGATAAGCACAACTTTAGAAAGCGTTCATATTTATTATTATTCCCGCTGCCACCTGTAGATCCAAACCTATAAAAGCCACTGACAACTAAACAACATTGAAAAGTTTTGATGGGCATGTGATATTTTTCACTCTACAACCATATCTTCTAATTCATTTCAATGATCATAGACTTGGTAAAACATCTGAACGTGTCAGCCTAATATATATACTCCATTCAGGCTTCAAAGATGCAGTCTATTCTGGAAATGTCCTCATCTGTATATTAATGATAGGGTGGTTTCGGGTAAGACGCCCCCCATTATCAATGTTTATTTACTGACACAAAAAAATAGTTTAGTGATTTTTTTTTTGTATGTTTAAGATGGCTATGCTTAAGATAATGGATTATAAAGTGAAATATTATTACAGATGTCAGATTAATTTGTATTTAATCAAATACATTTTTTAGAAAAGGGCCATTTTTTTCAGCTACTGGAAAAACATGCTCCCCATGGGGTTAGTTGCACCCTGGGGAATGTGATCCCAATAAAATATAATGCCTAAGGGTTTTAAAAAAGGCACCCTGTTTTTACCCTACTTAATTTTTTTTGCATGCCATATCATACAGAGGAAATATTTCTTGCACGCCATTAAACTAAACTTATTATTGTTTATATAGGGCAATATTTTTAATCCCAACAGCCCTTAAAGTGACATTCAGAATAAAACATTTTTAATAGTTGGCTGAGAAGGTTTGAAGATATAGAAGAAATATGTAGTTGATTTTGACTAGTGACATTTAGAGATGGTATTGAAATAAAGAATGGTGACATTGTGTTTTTTGTGAGACTTACATGGGGGGGTGGCGTATTACCCCCGGGAGTGTCTTGGCTACCCTATGATTTATATGCTTAGGATAATATTTTATTTTTAATCAGACTTATGGAACTTTGGTGACTACATAGATACATATTGAACCACCATTTAGGGCACCAAATTTAAAACCAGATCGGTTAATAATGGGTGGGTTTATGGTCATAAAACGTTTTTAGGGATGAACAGTGGGTGGGTTCCGGGCGGATTGAATGTTAAATGACATTGCTAGGACTACGTTTTCGTTGAAACAGACTGACACTTCTGAGGAAGCTAGGCAATGTTAGGCCTCACAGACTTGCTAGATTTCAGCTGCCAGTATGCCCCTCTCTGTCATTCAGTGTGAAGCTCTTGGTCGAAAAATATTGTTACATCCTCCCCTCATAATTTCCCAAACAAATAACGCATGGTCCTCTGCGTATTACCCCCTTATCTCAAAGCATAGTTAACTCTTTCTCTTTGGGATATATTTGGTTCTTCTATCAGACTATGCAGGCTGAAGAGGTATAGGCATAAGTAGCTTTTTTCCAGATGTTTTTTTGTCTAGTTACCATTAATGCCATGAGCTTAGCCAGTACTTGCCTGGTGTTGTTATTTATCCCAGAAATGTTTACAAAGCGATTAAGTTAAAACATGACAAATATACATGTCCAAATTTCTTAACATTGTCTGTGTCGGGAGAGAATACTTTTCTTGTATGGAAAGTAAGCCTATGGGGCAGTGTACGCATGAATTGTACTAACAGAAGCATTTTGTATTTTTGGGGTGTAGGGTTGGGTGCAGGCTTCAGAATTGCCATGTATCCTTATAGTTGTGGTGGTTGCAGATGGGTAATTAAAAATTACAGGCGAGTGCGTGTGAAAAAACTGAACCCACACATCTTTTGTAGCACAGAGGCCTGACATTTGTTACTGTCATAGGGATTTGCATTTCATTTTTTTCTAAATGTATCTAATATGCAAAATAAATTTGAATCTACATTCCCGACTAATAACAAAATATTTGTTCGTTTGAAAATGTATCAGATATTAGGTAATTTGAATAACTGCCAATGGCGAATTTTAAGTGATAATTAAATCTGTACCCCAATGTGGCCACTGTAAAACATCATCCTGTGAGGATCTATTGGGTTATTTCTAAAAACAAACCAAAGGGCAAAAATAACCAAAGATGAATCACCTAATAGCAGTACCCATCTGTTAGTTTGGGGAAACAATCCACATTTTCTTTTGCTGCTTTTGTCAATGTGGAGTTCAGGGCTGCCCTACCAGTTTCCTGGAGAGCTACTCTTCACCCCAGTGATGACTAATCTGATCTATCTATTCATCCATCTAAATTGGAGAGAATCTACCAGAAGGCAGCTCTTGAGCAGGGTTGTGCAGCCCTGGTGTAGATCATACGTAATCAATGACTAGAGATGTCAAATGTTCAGCCTGCTGCACAGACCCTGGGGATGTGTTTAATGAGGCTGATAGTGAACTATTGGCTAGAGTGTTGGGCCAGTAAAAGAAAGGAGGCTTGTTCAAATCCCAGATCCAACAAGGTAGAAAATCTGTTGTTGTGCATTTAAAAGAAATGTATGTTTTTAAAAAAAGCATTCATTCATATGTTTTATAAATCTGAAGAGGTCATATTTTATACAGTGATGTTAATTGGTATGGACTTGCCATGTTAGTGACCCACTAAAATGAACCTTTCAAAAAGAGCATGCATGTCCTCTTTAATCAGTGATGTGCACATTATTCCCAGATTCAGCATAGTTTTGAGTCTGTGTTATTTTTAACAGGCCATGCCACCTAATTTTCAAGTTTTTGCATTTCTGTTTCAAAATACAGTGTTTCTGTTCTTGTTTTGGTGAGTGCTGTATCAAAATAATCATTCCAAAAGGCTGCCTGCCGCCTGTCATCTGCAGGTTGTTCTATAGCCATTAATGTAAAAATGTCTTCAGTTTCCTTGTAGTTTTACAGTTGTGTTAGTTTCACCAGAGGTCAGCAGAAGTCATATTCTACTCACATGTTTGGAATCTTCTAGTATTTTATTTTATCACAAGATGGCAGAGTGAACTACACTATGTGTGACCTATGTGGAAAAACTATGTAAGTGAAAATTTGAAGAGTAGTTTGTAAAATTACCACTCCATTTATACTAAGATGGAGCCATAACCTAATCATGAATATGTCCATTCCTGAATACATTTATTTTCCCCATTCCTTTTGGGTGCCTTTTAATATAGAAAATTAGGCTTTGTGTGAACAAGATATCAGTGTTAGTGAAAACTGACTATTGTGATGCCTCCCATCTTGATTACTATTAAGAAAATGTTTTTCCAAAGCACATGTTTTGCACTATATTTGTTTAATATAAAATGGATGCCTACGAATGCAGTTGAGGTACAATAAAATATATGAAATTAAATTTAAGCAGAATACTGTTTTAAAAATGCTAATCATATCTGTTACTAACTGCTGAACCAATTTGAGAACAGTCTGAGATGATGTCCAACCTCTTTCTGGAGATTTTATTTGAGTTGGAAAGGCCCGGTAGCACTAGAACCTTGAAAAAGTCCGCTTACAGTGGTGGCTGCAGCTGGAGGGATTCCTCCTGTCCTGTATCCATCTCAGAAGCAACATTTGGCCCTGGAGGACGTCAGAGCAGCACACTCTTCACCTATAATTGAAACCATGTTCACAGAATATGTGGGCTGAATATGATCAGTCTTAACAATGCTGCTAATGTGATCTAATTTAATGAAAACCTGTGAAGAGACCACTTATTAGGATGGGCAGGATTCCTTTGGCTTAGTTAAAGATAGGACACCTCAGGATGTGTGGTGTAGTTGGCTGTATTTGGATTATCCTTAAACAGAATGAGGTACTAATGTATTTTTAAATGGTTTTTGACATTTTTAGTATAGGTGCCGGTAACTTTGAATGAAATTTGAATCTGACTGGAGGTGTGCAGAAACTTGACTTTCTCCACTGTTTCCTTTTGGATCCAGCACCTCCACTGCATTGGGTGTTCAGTTGATTCTGTTGATATACGTTTTCAATATAAAGCACCTCTCCCGTGAAACTGTGGTTGCAACATGACTGCTACTGTATGTTTCTGCTCTACAGTCTATATTTCAGAAACGTTTAGGTGCTATATTCTTGTTTATTGTTTGCTTTAACGTCTGTCTCTTTTTCTGTCACTGTCTCTCTTGCTCTCTCTCTCTCTCTGTGGGGAGCTTGTAAACATCGTGATAGATTAGCTATTATCAAATCATTCCGCTCTCTTTCCCTCGGGAACGTGTGTGGAATGAGAAGTAGTTGCTGTGAGTCAGTGTAGACTTAGGCCTATGTGTATGTTCAGGAAAGACAGCCAGCAAGATAAAATATTGTTTATTGTGAGAAAAAGCTTTTAATATGTACATACTAGTGAATGTAGTTCTAAATATCTGTTCCTTACAGTCATAGTTGTTTGTTTTCCATATTTCTCACCATTTGTCCTATAGCCTTATCCCCCTTTCCATTTACTCACGCCATATAAGAGGTACACCAACTCAATGGATTTTAAAAAGTTAACAATTGGAGAAGCAAGCAAGGACATAGTGTCATTAAGTGTTTTTCAAACCTGCCCCTGGATTCCCCCCTGCCCTGCATATTTAGATCTGTCCCTGCCCTAACATATCTGATGTAGCTCATGAAGGACTTGATTATGAGCTGATCATTTGAATCAGGTGTGACAGAGCAGGGAGAGATCTAAAACTTGCATGGTAGGGGGGCGCCCAGGATCAGGGTTGAGAAACACTGGTGCAATTTTATGCTTAGAATTACATAAGCAGAGTTAAGTGAATTGAAAATGAGGCCAAATCAAAGACTATAAAAAAGAGGAACAGGAGGGTAAAATGGAGACGAACAATGACAGGAAAGGCAGAATCGTCACGATGGATAGAATTGTGAAGATGAGCAGTAGAGAATAAAACGGGACCAGAGAGAATATCTATATGAATGGAAATTGATAAATTCTATAGTCTATATGCTCTGTATAGAAACATAGGGCCGGTTTTGTCTGGGACAAAATATTCTAGTTCAATAGAAGACTCCATTGAACTTGTTTTTTAGTCCTAGACTAGGCATAATCGGTGTCTGCCAAACCAGCCTATAGAATGTGGATTTTGGAAAGTGTACACAAAGGTTTAGTCTAGCTTGGATGTCATGGCACACTTTCTGCCATGTGTGCCGATTAACCAGCTGTTTACTAGTTCTTCAGAAAATGTGCCTAAAAAGGCTTTTATTAAAACACATACATTTCTCCATATTATCTTGAACCCCTCAGGGGGACATGTGTTAGATTGACCTCCAAGAAGCTGTAGCTCCCCTATCAGCTTTCTGCATTGGCTCCAGAAGGTCATGTGATGTATTGTATGACCACATAAATTGTTGGATTTTCGGTTTCATTGACTTGTGCTATTGGGTAATAGGGTTGTACAAAAATCTTTCAATACAATTTAGTTTTCCCCAAATCTGAGTTGGAGGATTTCCAGAATTTGGAGGGAATAATCAAGAAATCCTTTTCAAATTCATGAAAATTCTCCTTACAGTTCCCTCCTGGTGGGTGATAAAAATCTAGCATTTTTTTCACACCATCCCCCATTTTTCCTAGGCCAAAAAGAGAGATAGTGTCACTCCTCACATCTTTGTCTCTGATGTTGTGTTCTTGAAATTTGCGTCCTCATACTCCGACCATACTCAAACCTTTTCGCTCTTCTGTTTCTCCTCTCTCACTCTCTCTCTCTCTCTCTCACTTTCTGTCTTTTGCTCTCTCAGTCTCTTCCTTGCTCTATTATTTCCTCTCCTCCTGGAGAACGTAATGACCTGTTTCAGATGCTCTCAGTCTCCCAACACAGGGCTGACAGCCAGACACTTAGGGCTGCCATTATGCTGCCAGGGCAGTCTAGGAATGGGTGGAATGTGATCTTCTCAATTACATGACCAGCTGAGTGGTTGAGAGTACATGATAACCCTCTCCACTCTCATTCGATCCAGTCTCTCATTGCTACTTCAACATCTAGAATATGGTAAACATGGCTTTCCCTTGCTATTGTTTTTCAGTGGGTTTCAGGGAGATGGATCCAAATAACCAGAATCCAAGCCAGACACAGGGTGAGAACGTACTTGGACTGACAGAGGTTTTGACCCTCACTCCCGCAGCACCTTCTGGAACAGAAGCAACAGCCTCCGACTCATCAGCCTCTGTTCCTACTCCCCAACTGTCAGTCCCAGCGCGACCTCGACGACCCCAAAGGACACCCAGAGTAGAAGGGTCTGTGGATGTCTGTGATCCTAAACCCGACCCTCCAGATGTCAACCAGGACTGGTCCACTCCTGACGCTCAAGCTGGAGACAGCCATCCTAAGCCCCTGCGGCCTGGAGCAGTTAAATCCTCTCAGGGTTCAGGAGGGCCTGAGGTGACCACTGAAACCAGTCTGAAGGCTGGTCCTAAAGTCCCAGGCCACATTGCAGGAGCCCGGAGTCCTATCTCAATGAGGGCAGCCTCTGTGCCCCAGCAACCATCCTTCAGTCCTATACCTCCCAACCTAAACCCACATGCCCAGAGAGCCTTCTCTGTGGCAGGCACCACAGACACACAGACCCAGGTGGTGGAAGACTTCAGGTGAGGTCCCGACATTGCTTTGAACTCTGAATTGTTTTGTACCACTTATTATGCCCCATTGGGATTCTGATTCTTAACCATCTGATATCAAGCTACTTTAGTGAACATTTACAATTTCTGGTAAGGTAAAAGTACATTCTATGTATATCATTGATTATTTTAAGAATTGTGAATATACTATGTATAATAAAAATGTATTATCTTATAGGTAAATAATACATTATTTAGTGAATGCTTGAATTACAATTTGAGTTATTGTTTTATTTTTTATATTATTAGTAAATGATAAGTAAACTCTTTACAAATGGTTTACTATTCAGTAGTGTTTTTTGTTTAACATAATATTAGGAGCTTGAATCAGACCTTAAATGCTGTAGTGACACAATCATTTGTCAATATAAAGTGCAGCCCTATGCACCATAGTATAGCTACAATGGCAAGTAAACAACTACATAATTTCACCTTTCCTTGGTAGAACATTGACCAACCAAACACATTCTTTTTACAGCAACAGCCGTGAGTGAATTAGGGTTGACTGCCTTGCTCAGGGAGAAACAACACATTTCTTAACTTACTAACTCTGGGATTAACCTTCCTGTTACTAGTCAGATGCTGTAACTGCTAAAATACCTGCCAATCCTGAGTACGATTATCGAGAGAGGAATGAGTCCAAATCCCTTAACTCAAGCGCTACTGAAGACAATGTGTCTTTACCACTGAAACTGGGTCCTGTAACAGTCAGTCCATTAGACACATTCCCAGTGTCCAACCTGTGTTTCTGCTGTGAAGTTTTGTATGCTTACATCACAGACTCTGTGTCCCTGATGCTTTGTCACTGCTCTTTGCTAGCATTCCTAATTGAGGATGCTTGTTAAGTTAATGTGGAGAGTGGATACTCAGTAAATCAATAGAATTACATCTGAAAACCACTTTGTATGTACAACATATTACATTACTAAGGACGTGCCTTCCGAAATCGTGATATAATATTTTCAATTACGAGTTGAACCATTTTAAGTTTTCTTTTCCTTGATAGGTTGCACATAATTACATGGAATGTGGGTGGTGCCATGCCCCCAGATGACATCACTGCTCTGCTGGGGTTACACGTTGGAGATGGGAACACAGACATGTATATTATTGGGTAAATATTTCCTTTGTGGCAGTCAGCCAACCATCTCCCCATCGACAAGGTCCAGAAGACCTCTCTTGTTAATTAGATCATCCTTCTGGGACTCGGTCTATCCAATATTTAGGTTCATCCTTCTTGCACTCCTTATGTCCAGTATTCAGATTCTTCCACCTTGCTCTTCATCTATACAATATTTAAATCCATCCTCCTTGCTCTCCATCTATACAATATTTAAATCTATCCTCCTTGCTCTTCATCTATACAATATTTAAATCCATCCTCCTTGCTTGCTATCTTTGCAATATTTAAATCCATCGTCCTTGCTCTCCATCTATACAATATTTAAATCTATCCTCCTTGCTCTTCATCTATACAATATTTAAATCTATCCTCCTTGCTCTCCATCTATGCAATATTTAAATCTATCCTCCTTGCTCTTCATCTATACAATATTTAAATCTATCCTCCTTGCTCTCCATCTATGCAATATTTAAATCTATCCTCCTTGCTCTCCATCTATGCAATATTTAAATCCATCCTCCTTGCTCTCCATCTATACAATATTTAAATCCATCCTCCTTGCTCTCCATCTATACAATATTTTAATCCATCCTCCTTGCACTCCATCTATCCAGCATTCTTAAGCTGTGTTTCGGATTCCCCTTATTAATTTTCCTCCCACACATTTCCTTGTAACAATCCTGTCCCTCTGACTTTTTCTCTCTCCCTCGGTCACAATCTGTCTTTTTCTCTCTCCCCCCACTTTCTTTCTCTCTTTCTCCCTATGGTGTCCTTATAATGACTGTGTTCCTGCTGCTCTCTCAGGCTACAGGAAGTCAACTCCATGATCAACAAAAGGTTGAAAGACGTTCTCTTTACAGACCAATGGAGCGATGCCTTCATGGAGAGACTCAGCCCCTTTGGATACATACTGGTCAGTAAACAGATGTACACAGACACAAGCACGTGAACATGTTCACCACATTTTTGTGGTATGCACTCCAAAAGAGAAAAATGCTGGTTAAAAGTGTGATGTGTGATTGTTGATGGGCTAATCGTTATCTTATATGAGACCACTTACTGTGGGTATGACATCATATCTTTACTGCTCTAATTAAATAGTTAAAAGTGATGTGGCTCTGACTTTGTCCAAAAGCCAAAGCATGAGCATATTTTACACTGGTGAAATGTTGGTCCTTTTTATTGTATTTACCTGGTTTGTCTATGTCCCAAGGCTTGTATAACGGAAAGGTTGCGGCAGAATGTGTTCACATAAAACCTTTCCAAACGACACCAACCCTGTCCCAGTAGTTGATCTCATTGATCTTTATAATGTGTCTCAGGGTTTTGTGGTGTATTGACCATATGCCATGTCTTAGAGCGATTCTTAGGCATGAGGAATATACCAGACCCCCATTGCCTTATTTCTTCATTATAAACAGGGCGCTCTAACTCCTGAATGCTTTTTGGCTGATAGTTGTGGTAATTGTGAGCAATACAGCATGCGGGGGTGCACTATATGGCTAATTTACCACAGCGAAGAGCTGGTGTTGGGTTTGACGCATTGCATACTGAAGAGAAGACTGAATGTCACGGGCATGGTTGGGTAGGCGGAAGTAGGCCATCCAAAGCCAAAAAGGCAGATTTATTGAACCATAGGAAAAAAGAAGAGAACAGCAAACAAGCAAACCAGCATCTCATGGACGAACAATAACCGACAACATACTGAACTGAAAGGAAATGTAAACCGGATCCCTAACTGGAGGCAACGATGAAAACCTGCCTCCAATTAGGGAGAACAACCGAAGTTGTTTATATTCCACTTGTGGGTTTAGTTTGGGAGGTATAGGACTGAACAACCATGTCCTGCCAAAAAAACAACTACGTCTGTCAGGTCCTGTCTATGACCCCTTGCCCAGTGCAGAGATGGTTAGGCTTGCTAGGACATGGCCCTGAAGGCAAAAATGAAAGATTATTGATTACAAAGATTATAATGACCACGCTCATTGTTTTATTGTTTTATAAAAAGTGTTTGAATAAAGATAAAAATGTACTGTTTTCTTTAGAATACTGTATAAATATGTAGTAAGTACGACAGTATTCTACGTTAAACCATATTTGGTTATATGGTGTGAGACAGTGTCTGAGCTCTTATCTCTCCCAGTACATGTGATTTGTTCTGAGGGCACAGTGGTGTGGACGGGCCCACTACTTCAAACAAGCATGCAGTGTTGCTTTACCTCATGTCCCTCCTTTTGCCAGGTTCAGACACACACACGTGCACACACACAGAGAGGGGGGAGAGGGGGGGAGAAGGGGGGGGGGGGGGGGGGGGGGGGGGGGGGGGGGGGGGGGGGGGGGGGGGGGGGGGGGGGGGGTCGAGGGAGAGAGCCGGGGCCGACCACAGCTGTATGGTTAGTGTTTGTTGGCTTGTCAGCGCCACATTGTTTGGCGTTGATGGAGCAGTAGTGAGAGAGGATGAATCAGCTGAAGAAGAGAGCTGGACAAGAAAACGTCTCCCAGGGTACAGGTTTATTTCTGGACTGTGTTGATGGTATTTGACAGTGTGACTGATGCTGTCCTCTGGCCATCCTGGGCAATGCTTGACTCCAGAATGATTGTGTGTTTCCCATGAGAGCTTTTTACAGTGTGTGCATTAGCGTCGACATGCGTGGGCATTTGTTAGGATTGTAAATCTGTGTAGCGTCTGTAGCGCCTGATGTGTGTACGTGTAACCCAGCACTCCCTGTTTCCTCTCCCAATGCTCACTGTCAGTAATGTTCAACCTCCCTCGGCTCTTTCTGCTCTCAGATCTGCCTCGCCATCACACCCATCGGAAGAGAGCTTGCCAAGCCATGCACTCTAGTGACAAGTTTTTCACTCTGCCCACCACTGTGTGTTCACTGAATCAGTTTTAAAACACAATCTCAATACTCCTGTTCTAACAGAATTCTACTGTGGCTTGCTGTTGTCTGCATTGTGCTCTTGCGAATGCCAATCACATAGCTGTCACTTTGTCTGAAAACCTCATGAGGAACTTCCAGGAGGGTAGACATTTAGTCGCTCCAGCTACATCTTAGAATTTAGAATGTCGACGGACATATAAAATATACGGAATCTAAGGCTCATAATGACATATCTAATGGAAATGAAGACAAAGCCTTGGAAATGAACCAGTTCCCATCTTCAGAACGTCTACCCAGTGCTAAGCGGGGTAAGAACCTCTGCAGAACCCTAGGGCTGCCCTTTGGACATGGACTAGCAGCTCATCTCAGGCACAAACACACACAGACAAGCGCACACATGCCTAGGGGCCCCTGATGTCTTCTCTGTTGTCAACCACAAATGTGGTTTGGCAGCCCTCAGCAACACTCCCAAAAGTTCACTGAAGTTAATTAGGCCCCATACACACACATGCGCACACACACAGGCATTCACCGTATACACAAACCTACACTTATTCAAACTGTCAAGCGCACATACAGTACTTGCATGTGCGTCCTCCCTCTGACCTTACAGAGAAACACATACACAAACCCAAATACAGTTTATGGTTCAATTGAGGCCATTACGCAACTAACCGCTCCAAATAGCCAGTTTGTATGGAAGCGAGATGGGTCTTTTCTCGCAGGGAGATATGTGCCTCTGTTACTGTCTTAAAAGTATCACAGGCCCCAAAGATTTGAGGCCAGGCTAGATAGGTGGATGTGGATGGAGGTAATTCTTTTTATCTACGGTATGTAATTCCCCTCTGCCTTTTCCTCCAACCATACCACCAACTGATTGTGTACGGGTGGAGATATGCACACCCTGAATACTCATGAAAATGAAGGATGTTGCCAAGTTGTTATTTTGTAGATTATATTGCAATTGTATTGCAACCTTTATTACTTCTTTATTGACATGCGATTAATCGAGACAAGTTGTTGGGCATTGGTCAACATGATCACAGCTATTGAAACACCCAGGACTACCCATAATGGTGTAGGTGTGTCTGGAATTCCAGGACCCACAAGAGGAATCCAACCAGCAGTAGCAGTGCAGGACCAAGTGTTGGCATAATATACCATTAGCAGATCTGTAACACATGGGAGAGGTATCGGGGAAGATCTAATGTAGTTCGGTCTTTGAAGAGTGTACTATGTGAACTCTTCAGTTGTATGAGACAACATTTTGTTATTGATTGAGCAAGTGTAAGGGTACTCCCAGCCCTCTTGCCAATCTGTAATTGCTGTTTGTCCCATTTTGCCTAGAAGGACTCTTCAAGTGCAGATTGACAGATTGAAATGCTTTACCTAGACAAAATGTTAGTTTGATTGATGTTTGACACTATCATGCATAGGGGACCTAGAATATTTGAATGCTGGGAGGTAAATAATCTCTAATCTGCAGATATCTGAAGGAACTTGTAGAGAGATCACAGTTTTAATGTTTTATATATATATAAAATAATATATATAAAATGCATATCATTTTTACATATCATTTTTTATATATATAGTAGTCCAGTTAAAATGACTGCTCTGAATATGGCGATATTCTGGAACAGGTAAAGAATAGGTACAGCAAAGTAAGAATTCTGGCACAGAAAATAAATCTTAAAGGTTAATTGCACTTGGTCCAGCACAGAACAGCAAGTAAAGCACTTAAATGCACACCAAGGACAATGTCAAAGATCATATCATTGTCTCCTGGTTCGGAGTTGAGGAATGAACTCCATCACTGTACATATTTCTAAGTTCTGTCATTCCTCTGCCAATCTGCAAACTCAAGACTTTGTATTAAATTTGCATAGCCAAAATCATTTTATCAACTAGTGTGGGCTGTCAGATATTTTAGTGCCACGCAGCTGTGTTTGTGCAAGGGAAAAGTAATCAGGTATTTTGTGAAGTTTTCCCTGGATGTACCTTTGTGGTGTTAAGAACGTGCCATGAGCTTACCCACGGATAGCTTGAAATGTCACTGATAGGCATGTATGCTTACATGTATATATACATTTGTAACCTTTTTTATTTCTCAAATGGTTGGAACATTTTCAGTGAGGGCTGTTAGAGTTTGTTGTGAAGCAGAACGCCGCTAGTTCGCGCCCAGTGTGGGGCCAGGTGAATTGGCAGTGAGGTAGTGAGTGTAACAGAGGAAAGAATGTACCCTAATCTCGCTACACAGCTAGCTTGAAACATTGCTGACAGGGCTATACAATTGATACCTTTTTGTATAGCTCAAACGATTGGAAAGTTGTCAACGAAGGCAAGTCAGTAGGGGAGCCTAAACTGTAAGCAACAATACCTTGACGTCAGTTCCTTAAGGAAGCATAAAATATTCCTACTTTGGGCCAGTGGTCATGTCAGGGGAGTTGGCTCGGAAGAATTGCAGAAAAAGATTCCCTGCCATCAAAAGCTAATCTATTCATCCGGAATACCTTACCGGTCTGGACAGAAATATAATGTGTTTACTGTCAGAACAAAATAGATTTTAAGAAGATATTTAAAATATTTTATATTTTATGAAGTTCACTCTCTGGTCCCCATATTTTGTAGTAGTTGTTACACAAGGCTCCAGGTGACAGTGCTCCTAAGGAATATACTGTGTGCATTTGGTAAACAAGAGAATAGTTGGTTTTCATACATTTGTACCATGCCCGACAGATGAGACATTCCAGATTATAGGTTTGCCCTTTTTTGATGAGATAGCTTCCTTGGAAATGTGTTAACCAGGGAGATAGTAATTATTTTTCAGGGATACAGGATTTCGTTTTCTACAATGGTAGAACAATTCAATGCTACAGATCTCCCAGTACCTTGGTATGGAAGTTAAGTCCAACTATGCTGTATCACATATTCCACAATGTCATGCTTCATGTTTTCCCCTCACATGATTTGGTAGTTTAGACCGCTGGCTGTGGCCTCCTTTAGCTTTGCTGCCTCATGCAAAACAGTGGAAGAGCTGGGCCACAGGATGCTGCAGGGCACAATGCAAATGTGAGGGTAGAAAGAAGAGAGACAACTAGTACACAGCAGAGACAGAAAGGCACAGCTAGCATGTCTCTGACAGACAGCACAAAAAGGCAGATTTTTATGAGCTGATTTATTAAACCATGCAAATTGGCATAAAGAATGCAGTCAATGCTCTTCTCTGCACTCGAATGATGGAATTAGGTTCCCCTTGAAGAAAAGCCAAGCCTCTGCCCATCATCTCAGTCTCCGTAAGCCTACCTTTTCAAAGAGAATGTAAACACATAGTGTCCCGTTCACTGACAGCAAAACTGGTGAAAATCATTGTGAGAAGAAACGTTTATATGTGCATGTATGTGTGGGTATATATATTATTGTGTACAGGAGCCATGTCCAATTGTATTGAAGAAAACAAAAACGACTTTGAGCAAAACAGGTTGGAACCCGGCACTAAAATAACAGAACACCGCCGAACCCTGTCAAAAACCTTGGCTTTGTCTGTAGGTTTAGCTTCACCCTGAGACTGATCGGGTCTCCCCCCACCAGTGTCAAAACCACACTTCAGGTTTCAGGGCCTGTTAATTGGTCTTGCCTCCTGTCCACCTTGTTGCTGGCTGATAAGAATTACTGTAATATATGTAAGTCCAAAATTCATAAACAATGTCTGTTTATCTTCCCCGTTCCGGATGCAGCAAGATGTTCTGCTTTTATTAATAGCTTGAGTTGCTTGAGGTGGTAGTGTTGTTATGTTGTTATGGCTGTATTTAGGGCAGTGTGTGTTCTGGACTTGGGAACAGTGTTGAGACCCCTGGATGCATGTCTAATGTCCTACTGTGTTCCAACTGTGTGCCTGAAAAGACAGCTTGGAACCCTCAATGCATTTACACCCCACACAGACTCCAGCAGCGATGGAGCTGATAATTCCTCAACTCTGAACCAGCAGACACATTGTCCTCTGTGTGCACTTAAGTGCTTTACCTGCTGCCAAAAAAGCAGGAAGTGTGGATGGAAGCAGAGTAGCTGGCAAAGTCTACCTCAGGGAAAGGTTTCCATCTACTGTTGTCCTGCACCTGTTGTGGAGTTGAGACCGGTCCATAATTGCAAACTGGACATCACAGAATTGGGTGCTCCTTAAAGTCAAATGTATTGATGTCTGTCAAATTTTGCGGGACACAGTTACCTGCCTCTATGCCTATTTCTCTATGTTAGTTTCTTTTTACTCATGCCCTTCTCTTTGTGTGTATCCCTCAGGTGACGTCTCAACGGATGCAGGGGGTGTTGCTGCTGGTCTTTGCTAAGTACTACCACCTCCCTTTCCTCAGGGGGGTGCAGACTGAAACTACCCGCACTGGACTAGGGGGCTACTGGGTAAGAAACCTGTCAGTTCTAACACTCCAATTCAATTAGCAAAATACTGCTGATTCAATGCAATACTTATTTTATAGTGACCATTACACACATTCATGTTGGAAGCTTTGAACCCCAAATTAATAAAATGAGTCATATTTAGGATGAGGTGTTTAGTACCTGAAAAGTGACACTGTATGCTTAAGAGTTTATTGAGGGCCTATTGAAGACATACTTGTAAGAATGAACTGTGCAGCCCATGGCGGCCTATTGAGGGAAACCATCTTGTACACAGTCATGCGGTCTGCTAGGGCAACATGGAATACACAGGCTATCTATTCTCACCGTCGATCGCATGCTATGAGCTAGGCATGGAGCAGTGACAAAAAAAGGAAATAGTTTGAAGGCTAAAGTCCTGTAAGACTCCGATGTGACCGTGATGTAAGCTACAGTAATGTAGGCTGTGTTGGCGTGTAGTGGAAGAGTAAAGTGAAAAATAACTGCCCTCCTACTTAATTCAACCCAATAAAAGGGATTATTGCAATGCAGGATTGAATACTACAGTAAAAACAAAAAGCCATATCATGATGATATGATGCCAGAACTTCCTGAACACATTTACAAAAGAGTTGTTGATGCACAGAAGTCTGGAAAGGGTAACAAAGCTATTTCTCATGCTCTGGGGCTCCGTAAAACCACAGTCTGAGCCCTGTTGTCCAAATGGAGGAAGTTTGAAACAATAGTGAACCTTCCCAGAAGTGGCTATCCTGGTATACTCTTTCCAGGTCATTCTCCCTCAGCAAATATATAACTAATACAAGGAGGCACAGTTCTAATTTTTCTGTGGAATTGTTTGCAGTTAAACGTGTTTCAAAGAGACAAAGACACAGCTATGCCTGCTAACAGTCAGACCAGCGTCAAATAATATGCATTATACAACTAGCATTTAAGATCCAAATAACCGGTTTTATATTGCTTATTATTTAACAGAAAGTGTTGTGAAGGCGGGCTTGTCTGGATATGTATGCTGTCTACCTCTGATGTTCAAGAGATGGTGCTTCAGTGTTCTCAAAGAGACAAATGTCTTTATGGTTCACAGCCTCAATCAGTCCCCAGAAGGTTTCTTTAGATATGTTAATTTGACTTTAAGAACTTAAAATATTCAATTTCCTATCATGTGCCCCCTAGGGGCAACAAAAGCCCATGCAGCTGATCAAAGGGACCGAGGGAGACTGTCTGTCTGTCTTACTGAGGGAAACACAGAGGCCCATGGAGAAATTATCTGAGTATAAAGTCTGTCTTTTGTCCTCCCTGTAAGAACTCGGATTAGCATCAGCACATTCTGCAGATCTCCTTCTGCTATGTCATCTCTCTGCTATGTTTTAGTAGGTCAGAGCTATAGAGGGAGAGCTGCAGGAAGAACAACACAGCTCCATCCTGCCCTCACTCCCACAGAACACTACACGTTAAATATTCATAATGTCATTCACTGGTCATTCATGTATCTGCAAACTTCCTGTCCTCAGATGTGTTTCCACACCCGGGGGTGTATCTCATAGGCTAGCTCGGCTACTGATGGTTCTCTCCGTTGGTAAATGTTTAATCCTATCACACTAATCCTGCCATTCTTCTCCTGTCCCCAATCTTCAACCTTACTGTTTTCCTATATTTTCTCTCACTATACCTCTTCTTGTCTTTCACTACTTTTTCCATTCCTGGACTAGGGTAATAAAGGGGGGGTGAGTGCGCGCATGTCTGTGTTTGGTCACACAATCTGTTTCCTGAACTGCCACCTGCCGGCCCACATGGAGAACTCAGATCAGCGCATGGAGGACTTTGAGAGCATCCTGCAGCAGCAGCAGTTTGAAGGCCAGGCTGCCACAGGAGTGCTGGACCATGAGTCAGTCACCATCCATCTGCACAAACCGCTTAAGTTTACAGCAAGATTTTGCACAAAAACCAACCCACCCCATAGCATGCAGCAGTCACATTCACAGCCCTTTACATAGTAAAGACATAGAGTGAAAAGTTAACAGTTACCCAAAAAGGAGTAACTCATTTTGTTTTATATAAACCTCAGTATATTTGGTATTATTTATTTTAAATAATGCCATTAAAGACATTTTCACAGTTTCTCTCTAAACTCCACCATTCTTCTCCTCCACAGTGTGGTGTTCTGGTTTGGTGATCTCAATTTCCGCATTGATGAACTGGAGATTCCACAAGTAAAAACAGCCATTGATAACAACAAACTCAACACACTCTGGGAGAAAGACCAGGTAAGATGCCTTTTAAAAATGAAAGACAACTATGATTTGGAGTCCAGTGTAATGTGTGGAGGATGCCACAGGAGGGCGTACAGAGACCAAAATAAAAGTCACTTTTCCCTCATTTTACAGTTGAACAAGGCCAAAGACAGTGAGCCAGTGCTGGAGGGCTTTTTGGAGGGGCCTCTAAAATTCCCCCCCACTTACAAGTTTGATGTGGGGACAGATACGTATGATACCAGGTGGGTGTGAATACGGGGTCCACTTAGCACCTCTGGTGACAGATACGTATGATACCAGGTGGGTATGGATACGGGGTCCACCTAGCACCTCTGGTAACAGATACGTATGATACCAGATGGGTGTGGTTTGGGGGTCCATCTAGCACCTCTGGTGACTTGATACGTATGATACCAGGTGGGTGTGAATACGGGGTCCACTTAGCACCTCTGGTGACAGATACGTATGATACCAGGTGGGTGTTGATAAGGGGTCCACCTAGCACCTCTGGTGACAGATACGTATGATACCAGGTGGGTGTGGATTCGGGATCCACCTACCACCTCTGGTTACAGATAGGTATGATACCAGGTGGGTGGGGATACGGCGTCCAACTACAGTGAGGGGGAAAACGTATTTGATCCCATGCTTGTACGTTTTCCCACTGACAAAGAAGTTATCAGTCTATAATTTTAATTTTAATGGTAGGGTTATTTAAACAGTGAGAAACCTGTCCACAAAATATTCCAAACTCTTCACCATGGCCAAGACCAAAGAGCTGTCCAAAGATTATAGGGACAAGATCGTAGACCTACACAAAGTTGATATGTGCTACAAGACCATCACCAAGCAGCTTGGTGAGAAGGTGACAAAAGTTGATGTGATTATTCGCCAATGGAAGAAACACAAAAGAACTGTCAATCAAACTCAGACTGGGGCTCCATGCAGTGATCCTGAGAATGGTAAGGAATCTGCCCAGAAGGCAGATCTTGTCAATGATTTCAAGGCAGCTGGGACCAAAGTCACCCAGAAAACGGGTGCGCCCGCAACATCCCCCTGCTCAAGACAGCACATGTACAGGCCCGTTTGAAGTTTGCCAATGAACATCTGAATGATTCAGATGAGAACTATGTGAATGTATTATGGTCAGATGAGACCAAATTTGAGCTCTTGGGCATCAACTCAACTTGCCGTGTTTAGAGGAGGAAGAATGCTGCCTATGACCCCAAGAACACTATCCCCACCGTCAAACATGGAGGTGGAAACATTATGCTTTGGGGGTGTTTTTCTGTAAGGGGACAGGACAACTTCACCACATCAAAGGGACGATGGATGAGGCCATGTACCATCAAATATTGGCAGAGAATTCCTTCCCTCAGCCAGGGCATTGAAAATGGGTCAAGGATGGATATTCCAGCATGACAATGAGCCAAAACACACGGCCAGGCAACAAAGGAGTGGCTCAAGAAGAAGCACATTAAGGTCCTGGAGTGATCTAGCCAGTCTCCAGACCTTAATCCCATAGAAAATCTGTGGAGGGAGCTGAAGGTTTGAGTTGCCAAACGTCAGCCTCGAAACCTTAATGACTTGGAGAAGATCTACAAAGAAATGTAGAACAAAATCCCTCCTGAGATGTGTGCAAACCTGGTGGCCAACTACAAGAAACGTCTGACCTCTGTGATGCCCACAAGGGTTTTGCCATCAAGTACCATGTCATGTTTTGCAGAGGGGTCGAATACTCATCAATGTATAAAAAATTTCTGTTCTTCTGGATTATATTGTTGTTGTTCTGTCTCTTACTGTTCAAATTAACTTACCATTAATATTATAGACAGATCAGTTCTTGTCAGTGGGCAAACATACAAAATCAGCAGGGGATCAAATACTTTCCCCTCCCTCACTGTAACACTTCTGGTGACAGATTTCAAATCGTATTCTTTTAAAAAGAATTTAGGGTATATAGTCATATGTAAACATTTTAGGTTCAGAAGTTTAATAGTATTTCGAAAAAATTATATTCAGGTCTATTTAGTTCAACAAAAATATACTTATACGGAAAAACTAATGGGGGCAAAATTAAATACTAAATACATTTTGGGTATTCAAATATTTGACTATCCATGCCCATCCCAAAGGTCATCACACCCTCTGCTCTCTCTCTCTCTCTCTCTCTCTCTCTCTCTCTCTCTCTCTCTCTCTCTCTCTCTCTCTCTCTCTCTCTCTCTCTCTCTCTCTCTCTCTCTCTCTCTCTCTCTC
>JACXGJ010005484.1:0-38923 GCA_016801105.1 Esox niger
GGGTCAGACTAAATGAGTGTGTTAATATGGGCCAGACTAAATGAGTGTGTTAATATGGGCCAGACTAAATGAGTGTGCTAATATGGGCCAGACTAAATGAGTGTGTTAATATGGGCCAGACTAAATGAGTGTGTTAATATGGGTCAGACTAAATGAGTGTGTTAATATGGGCCAGACTAAATGAGTGTGTTAATATGGGCCAGACTAAATGAGTGTGCTAATATGGGCCAGACTAAATGAGTGTGTTAATATGGGTCAGACTAAATGAGTGTGCTAATATGGGCCAGACTAAATGAGTGTGTTAATATGGGTCAGATTAAATGAGTGTGTTAATATGGGTCAGACTAAATGGGAGTTAGATTAATATTCTCTGGCAATGGAGCTATAAGGTTTATAACTGCTGATGGAGTGAGGCTCTCAGAGGGACTCCTGCCCTGGCAAGGCTTCAGTTCAACCAGATGGGGGAGCAGTGGAGACATGGGGAGAAGGAAGAGCCTGGCAGTTGACAGAGCTCCTCTTGCCCCTGGCATCAGCTTGTCAAGTGTCTCCTGAGAGAGCTCGCTGTGTGTGACAGTTCTCCAGACCTGGCGCCATGGGTGGGCATTAAGGGGCCTAGCCTGCCTGTACCTGCCTTCCTAACCAAATTAAATATTTAAGGATTTATCATATATTTGATGAGACACATGCAGACAGAAAATCACATCAAAGGTAAAGCATCTGAGCGAGCAGAACAGAGTCCTGCCTCGGTATGTGTAAGCCCATGAATCTGATACCGTCTGGTCAGAAATCAGACAACAGATTGAGGCAAAACAGTGCAACAGGGCCAAGCTGCTTTGACCAACATGTGAAGGTAAGCTTTTAAAATTTATTTTTGGACAATCATGACTAGTTGTGTTCTTTCTAAAAAGCTGTTTTACAATTGACATGTCATTACTAGTAACAGTTTTTACAAGCTAGAAAATATTGTGCTCCTCTATGGAAATCAAATGGCCGTCCAACTGATTGGTTCTGGTCCCGGCCCTGTAGCTGTTCTGTTCTCTGACAGGAGGTCACTCAAGGTTGTCAAAAGAAATCATGGGTTCTTCTAACCCATTTGACGGTAGGTTGAGGAATACACATACACATACATATATATGTGTATATATGTGCATGTATGTATGTATGTATGTATGTATGTATGTATGTATGTATGTATGTATGTATGTATGTATATATATATATATATATATGCATGCCCACACATGTATGCATGTGTGTACTCCATGTTGAATGGTTAGGGGCATCTTTAAGGAGGTTAACTCTAACAGATGAAAAAGAAAAAAGAAAGGAAGGCAGATGAAAATGTAATGACCTAAATAAAAACGGAGCCATAGTACAAAGTGAGAGGAGCTGGATACACAACCAGCACCATCCCACACAACATGGGGCTTGATGGGAACTGATGAGGTTGTTCCTTCTCTGTGGGAGAGAGAAGAGAGGGGATATTAATACCCTACAGTAGGGGGAGGGGAGGCTTGAGGGGACAACTGTGTTCCTGGTGCCAAGCTGCCTTGGCGACCCTGAGAGTGACAGGACGTTGGGTGTGGGAGGAGGATCTGGCCAGCTGTGTGTGCGTGTCTGTTTGAGTGTGTGTGTGAGCAGTCTCTTCAACTCGTGTGTTTATAATAGGACTTCTTGGTGCCCTAAATACTTTTATCTGTTACTGCACTTTGAGATTTACATGAAAAGCTTTATAAATACAGGTTGTATGTTATTGATAGTAACAATGAGTTTGTTGCCTGACAGATTGAGTTTGTAATCATCCCACCGTCTCTGCCTCTATGGCCTAGTGGTACCGGTCGTGTTCTGTTTGTGGTTCTGCTAGTAACAGTAGCTTGCATGGCAGAGGCCACTTCTACAACACTCATCCCTTTGCCTGTATGATAAAGTGGGTGGTCAACGGCCATGATCAGGGACTTTACTACTGGATCTGTAATAGGGCACAGCAGAGATGGAGTTTAGCTAATAGACAGATGGTGTATTTTGAAAGAGTGGTATGTTTGTCAACTAACTAAACTTGTCAGTCAGCTATCAGAAATATGCCAAGGGTCTCTGTCAGCAACAAAACATATATCATCATCATCATCATCATCATGATGTGTGATGCATAGCTGTGGTAAAAACATGCCTTCTATAATAAGTAACTACTAGTGCAGTTGTATTTAACCTAACTTGGCCCTCATGAAGAGAGCAATCATCCTCAGGTTTAAAACACCATCTTTAATGGAAGATGATGGTATGGTATTAAATTGACAACGGCTCCGCTCCTGACTCCATCTGACCTTCCAAAGAGCTGTGGGGTTCAACTCCAGAGTGACAGCAGTCAGAGAGAAAGAAAGTAAAGGAGAGAGGGCGTCCATCTTGTAATAAATAAAGGATTGATGGAGCACAGACAAGGTTGCTGGCTAGTTCTCTGCTTTGCAGAGCTGTGTTTATCAATGAGACTGTCACAGGAGACCTCCAAAAAGCCCAGCCTGAAGCAATCTGTTACTGGGAAGAAAGGCAGAGAAACCATTCTGAACTTGCCATCCTTTTTCACATTTTACACCCGCCTGTCGTCTCTGAATCTTGCATAAAAATGAACAGGGAAAATGAGATGGGCGACATGCAACATGGTTAATAATGTATAAAATGCTGATGTATAGATCTTTATGTAATAGTAATCAATGACTCATTATATTTCTGTTTGAAAGTGTTTCTGTGATTAGGCTCCTTTCACGCTAAGGGATTCTGTAAATAGGGCAGGGATTATTGAAAGATGGCATCTACATTTTTTCACAGACTTGTACTGGTACTTTATATAAATTCCCCAAATTTTTCTCCAAAATTCAAAAATATTTTGGTATTCTGTTCACCCGACACAGCCAGAAGAGGACTGGTCAGACCTCTGAGCCTGGATCCTCTCTAGGTTTCTTCCTAAATTTCGGCCTTCTTGGGGAGTTTTTCTTAGCCACTGAAGTTCAACACTACTGTTGTTTGCTCCTTGTGGTTTGAGGCTGGGTGTTTTGTAAAAGCACCTTGTGACATTTGCTGATGTAAAAAGGGCTTTATAAAATAAATTTGATTGATTGATCCTCATTAGAATTTCTTTGGATTGGAGTTGACCAAAACCCCCAAATCTGATTTTTTACAAAATAATAGCAGATTCAACCAGAAAATCAAAAAATGTCCCAGACAATATTATTGGCAATATCTAGAAATATTTAGAAGATTATGAGCAGGTGATTCCCCTTACCTTTTGAACTAATCTGTGGTGGGTGGATTCAAAACAGACCACTCCAACAAGACTGCTCTCCACTATGTACAGGAGCTCTTCAGGCTGTACAAGCTAACTCTACTGTGTTCTTATCCTCCTTGATCTATCTGCTGCCTTTGACACATAGCATTCTACTTTCCACCCTCTGATTTGGACATCTCAGGCTTTGCTTACTCTTTCATGGCTTCCTACCAGGTGACGTGAAGAGGATCGGTGTCTGCCACACAGCTGCTTATTACTAGTGTTCCTGGAGACTCAGTTCTTGGCCCTCTCTTCTCTGTCCACCAAGTCTCTTTGCTCTGTCATATCCTCTTTCCTATCACTGGCACTCAGCTGTTATTCACAGTCTCTTATTCCGGCACCCAAATGACAACATGTATCTCTGCCTGCCTGGCCGACATCTCTGCTTAGATTCAGGCACACTACCTCAAACTTGATTTTGACAAAACTGAGCTGCTCTTCTTCTGCTGGAAGGCTTGTCCGCTCCATCATGGTTGACAACTGTAGTGTCTTCCTCCCAGTGTACAAAGAACCTTAGCATGACCCTAGACAACACGTTGTGGTTCTATGCTTATATCAAGGCAGTGATTTGTTCCTGTACGTTCATGGTCTACAACAGTGGTCCTCAACTCCAGGCCTTGGGACCCAAAGTTCTGCTGCTTTTCATTCTAGCCTTTTCCTTATTGACTCATTTAGACCTGGGACACCAGTACACTAGGTCCCGAGGCCTGGAGTTGAGAACCACTGGCCTACAACATTCGGAGAGTACAACCTTGCCTCACTCAGGAAGCAGCACAGGTATTTGTTCAGTCACCTGTAATCTCATGTCTGGATTTTTGCAACTCTTGGTGAAGCTCATGGCACGGCCGTGCAACCAAACCACCTTAAGTCATTCAAAAGTACTTAAAATAGTTCCTGTTCCATCTATTGTTTTTTGTAAACTTTTAAAAAGCAATGTTGATCATTTCTATGGTCTTAATTCCAGCACTGACCTTTGCCAATAACTAATTCATTGATTAGAATTCACATAATACTAAACTGTGTTGTTGTTTCACCAACCGCTTAAAATGTAAGTTGTTCTGGATAAGAGTCTGGTAAATGACTAAAATGTAAACAATTTTAAATAAATTACATGTAACCCTGCAATATGAAAGTCTAAATCACAGGAAAAAGGGGGAATTGTCTGAGGGGGTCAGACATAAGATTGTAGTAATGCATGGACAATCTCAACGCTACAAGTCCATCTCTGGAGATGCTGAAGTACATGTTTCTGCCACAGGCAATGTTATAAGAATTTTAAAGCCCATGCTGGTTGCTGGGTCACTCTTAACCTACGCACTGTTAACCTATGATAATCAACATGCAGAAATGCAAATATATGTCACAAAGCTAAGGGCAATATCACAGGGACACCCATGCCATTAAAATACGACTCCAAGCATGCCATATTGACTTTCATGATGCAGGCCATTTATCCACCTTAGCAGACCAGATTTATAAGATTTAAAGCATTAAAGCATATTCTCACTGGCTGCTACAGGCAGCCTCCCAGACTACCATTCATCCTCATCCACTTGACAGATTATAAAGGATTCTGGGATGAACTCAATGTACCCCTAGGCTGAATGTGAACACAAGCACTCTACTGAGAACCTCTGAGCCAGATTGTGACTGTGGACAGGACAGACAGGACATGGATGGTAAGCTTACCTTGTGCTAGCATGCTGAACTCCAGAAAGAGAGCAATGTGATAAAGCTCCATGGCTTCCTCCGTGCGGCTGTTGGCACCTCCCCTGCCACCTGCCACCAAGACCTGAACCTCCCCCAAACTCCCAGTTGAGGGGCTTCCCCTTAGCACCAGGCCCAGGTCCACCACATCTGTGTACATGCAGTGTAGGATGACCCGGACGTACTTCCGCGGGATGATGGACTCGTCCAGCACGATGCGAGTGGGCGTCTGTAGCGTGCGCTCAGTCATCTCCTCCCCCGTGCGAATGCGCCTCTGCAGAAGGTTCCGGAAAAATGTTGAACGGGCAGAGAGGACAGCTTTGTGGGCCCGGAGGTCCTCGTCTGGGGAACCCAGTACCCCGCCACCCCCGGTGGCCACTCCCCCTCCAGCTCCATCGGTGCTGTAGGCCTCCACCAGCTCTGCGTCTGAGGAGAAGCTAAGTAGGGCGTCGTAGTAACACATGTAGTCGAACAGTCCTCTCATGTCTGCCTCGAGGGAGTTAGGGGTACCAAACTCTTCACTAAGCTGCACTAGCACATCCACATTCTGCAGCCGGGAGTCCTCTGCCCCACCAACACCAAACTCCCCAGTGTACAGGTAATGCAGTAGGGCCGAGAACATGGGCACATCGATGCCCGCTGTCTCAATGTCCATAAGGACTTCAGCGCCATATCCCGGGGACGAAGAAAGCAGGGTCTTGAAGAAGGGGCAACGGGCAGCCAGCACAGCGCGGTGGGCTGGGAAACAGGTGTCCTGGAAGATGAGGTCCACGTCGGTGCAGTACTTGTGCTGGTAGAGGGCAGCCAAGTCACGCTGCAGGCTGGGCGCCTCGGCTCGCGCGAGGCTGGCATGGAAGCTCAGCTCCTTGAGAGAGGCTGTGCCCTCGTACTCCTCCACCAGGGCGTTGGCATCGCGCACATCCCACCCTGAGAGAAGCTCCCTCATCTGGCGAGCGTGGTCAGCTGAGCGGCTGGACTTCCGGCGCTTGATGAACCTCCTCTTGAGGGTGGCCAGCCCCAGGCTCTTCTTCTTCCTGTCCTGGGGCTTGTCATGGCCCTGATCCAGGCTGTACAGCTTGGACTCCCAGCCATAGCCCTGCTGGGAGTAGGATGATGTCCCTGCAACACAACCCAGTTCAGCTGCTTCAAATGATGTGCTGTTTTTTGTTATGAACAAATGCTTTTAAGACTGTATTCATTTTGCCACAGCTGTATTTGTAAATGCAGTCAATTCCTCTATTTTTTGCTAGAGTTTTCCATATTCCAGTCTGAATGCATAACCTTAGGAAACTCTATCTGGCTATTCTCCTAGCCATGTCATTTGACCCGCTTCTACAGTCGGTCTATCACCCCCACAGCGTGCTTGGCACTCTCTTAATCTAGAGCCTTATTGTCAGTTCACAAAAAAAAAACTACTTTCTGTGTTAAGAAGAGAACAGGCTATCATCATGAAAATGTCATCATGTGTGAACTTAAGAATCAATGGCTCCATTATGGTAATGAACATTACTTTAATAAAGGCTTAAATCAAAGAGTAAATCTCATCCGCTGTAGTCATTATGTGCATTATGCAATGCACTTGTCCAACCATCAACTCATCAACTATCCGACTCTTGGATCAGAGCAACTCGGTCTCAGAATTAGACAACATAATAAATGTAGATCTTGGACACTATTTAATATATATAACATTCATTTACATTATGGAATAGCAGTTGTACAGTATGTTACAAATTGGCGAGACGAATAAGTTAAGAATCCCATAAAGGCATACCAAATGTAACATATTGTACTTTGTGTCCCAGATTTATGTACTCTATGCTATGTCTTTTCTATGAGACAATGCTGGTCGGAGGCAGGGCTGAAAAATAAGAGAGGTCTTCCTCTGCCCTTCCTTCCCTGAGCATCCATCACGGTGACCCACATAGGATGATTCACAGTATTAGAATGACTACTAGGTCTACGCCTGCACAGCCAGGCTTACAACCAACAAACCTTAGAATTGCTAAGAACATCTGGTTATTTTGCAATCTACAGGGCTTTGAACCAAATGAAATCCCTCTGAGCTGGGACCAGTATTGAGAACTACAGTCAAGCAAACATGTAACAGGAACCTTTTCAGAAAATACTAGGTTTTAAACAGACGTTGTATCCATTGTCTCCAAAACATCTCAGAAGGCCTCAAAAATCAAAAATTAATTCAATACCAGCCACTTATAAACTGCCAGCGATAAGACCTGGCCCTTCGGTGACATTTAATGAATGAGGTATTGATGCTTGGAGGCTGAAATGGGAATTAACATAGAGGCAACGGTGGATGATTGAGCAGTTCTCTGCAAGAGCCGCCAGAGAAAATAAAACTAATGGAATGCAACTTGAACACTTCCAAGCCCGAAAACCAGAAACAGAACAACTATAATTTCATACATCATGAAAAAAAACTCTTACTGACAGAACTCAGCTTGTAAAAACTAGTGCCTCAATAAGTTGCTGATTGAAATGTTACACTGGAAGTGAAAAGATAAACTCCAACCACACTCCACAATGACTTGTAAATTCCTCATGCATACGATTTAAAGAATATCCTTTATCTTTGTTTATATCCTTGCCATGAAAGCCAGCTGAGGACACTAATGGTCCACACATGTCCCACTGAGGACTTTAAAGATAAACACATTATCATGATAAGCACCATTAAAAGGGATACTTCACCAAAATTACATACAGGTTACCTTCCCTGTAAGCAGTCTGAGAACGAGGTTTGACAGCTATCCATGCTTTGGTTTAATTTCTTTGTCACGATTTCAAAACGCTAAGGTTTATCCCAGATTGCAATAATTAGCAGGCAGGTATTTGATGACTGATAAAAAAGTAGTATTCTATTCTGAAATCTTTTACTTTCAAATAATAAAAATATTTTACTCTAAATGAAAGGAAAATGCTGCCTGACACCCACCAAAAATACAATCTTCTACTCCAGAATATAGCACAGTAATATACGGGTTTATATTATCAGGTAGGTCTTTCACGTATTACATTTGGTGAATTATTAACTGGATAACAAACTTTAAACATTATCTTTTAGCAAGTTAGCAACAAATTGAAGACATGGGATGTCCCACACCAAATGTTCACTGCCAATACTGCAATACTAGTTCTAAGATCAGTTATCGCTGGTCTCCCCATGCACTCTACACAAACACTCCCAAACTCTTCTGATACTAAAGAAATAGCGAGAAACAACATAAGGAAGCTGATCCTCAAAGGCTTTCAAAATGTGTGTTTCCCTTGACTGCATTAAGATATGTGCACTCTGAAGTGGCTGAGCACGCGTGCCTCTTTCCCAGCTGAGACTGTGCAGTACATCAAATGTCCTTTTATTGCAGTGATTCTGACAAGCTGAACAACTGAATAGCCTTGCTAAATTATGCTACTCTAGGTTGGCAGGATTTTGCTGTTGACTAGCCTACTTCCTGTTGTTGGCTCAGGAAACTGAAATGTGGGCATTACTTTTTACATACAATATTTGCCTAACCAGAGGCGATGGATGACAGAGTATTTGGATCTTATGACACGTTTGGACCAGATGGAGCCCAGCCCAATTCAAACCCTGGGCACTAAAACGTGAATGGAATTAGTACGACAAATACCTCGATCTCATGATGCTGATATGTTTTCAATATGAATATTTAAATCACATACACTGGGGAGAACAAGTATTTGAAACACTGCTGATTTTGCAGGTTTTCCTCCATACAAAGCATGTAGAGGTGTGTCATTTCTATCATAGGTACACTTCAACTGTGAGAGATGGAATCTAAAATAAAAATCCCAAAAAATCACATTGTATGATTTTTAAATAATTAATTTGCATTTTATTGCATGACATGTATTTGATCACCTACCAACCAGTAAGAATTCCCGACACAAACCTGTTTTTCTTTAAGAAGCCCTCCTTTTCTCCATTCATTACCTGTATTAACTGCAACTGTTTGAACTCGTTACCTGTATAAAAGACACCTGTCCACACACTCAATCAAACAGACTCCAACCTCTCCACAATGGCCAAGACCAGAGAGCTGTGTAAGGACATCAGGGATAAAATTGTAGACCTGCACAAGGCTGGGATGGACAACATGACAATAGGCAAGCAGCTTGGTTTGAAGGCAACAACTGTTGGCACAAATATTAGAGAATGGAAGAAGTTCAAGATGACGGTCAATCTCCCTCGGTCTGGAGCTCCATGCAAGATCTCACCTCGGGGCATCAATGATCATGAGGAAGGTGAGGGATCAGCCCAGAACTACACGGCAGGACCTGTTAAATGACCTGAACAGAGCTGGGACCACAGTCTCAAAGAAAACCATTAGTAACACACTACACCGTCAAGGATTAAAATCCTGCAGCGCACGCAAGTCTCCCTGCTCAAGCCAGTGCATGTCCACGCTCGTCCGAAGTTTGCCAATGACCATCTGGATGATCCAGAGGAAGAATGGGAGGTCATGTGGTCTGATGAGACAAAAATAGAGCTTTTTGGTCTAAACTCCACTCGCCGTGTTTGGAGGAAGAAGGATGAGTACAACCCCAAGAACACCATCCCAACCGTGAAGCATGAAGGTGGAAACATCATTCTTTGGGGACGCTGTTCTGCAAAGGGGACAGGATGACTGCACCGTATTGAGGGGAGGATGGATGGGGCCATGTACCCCCTGATCTTGGCCAGCAGCCTCCTTCCCTCTGTAAGAGCATTGATGATGGGTCATGGCATGGTCTTCCAGCATGAAAAGGACCCAAAACACACAGCCAGGGCAACTAAGGAGTAAGAAGCATCTCAAGGTCCTGGAGTGGCCTAGCCAGTCTCCAGACCTGAACCCAATAGGAAATCTTTGGAGGGAGCTGAAAGTCTGTATTGCCCAGCGACAACCCCAAAACCTGAAGGATCTGGAGAAGGTCTGTATGGAAGAGTGAGCCAAAATCCCTACTGCAGTGGGTGCAAATCTGGTCAAGAACTACAGGACACGTATGATCTCTGTAATTGCAAACAAAGGTTTCTGTACCAAATATTAAGTTCTGCTTTTCTGATGTATAAAATACTTATGTCATGCAATAAAATGCTAAATTAAAAAATCATACAATGGGATTTTCTGGATTTTTGTTTTAGATTCCTTCTCTCAAAGTTGACGTGTACTTATGATAAAAATTACAGACCTCTACATGCTTGGTAAGTAGGAAAACCTGCAAAATCAGCAGTGTTTCAAATACTTGTTCTCCCCACTGTAGTTGTATTTTTGTTGGGCATTTAATTTCTGTGAAATATCTGAACAAAACCAAAAAGCCTACTGCTCAAACAGTGCAATGCAAATAAACCATCATATGTTACAAAATGTATTAATTGTTTTACCTATCCCTTTAACAACTTACCTATGAAAGTCTGCTGTGTCTGTGTGCTTCCCCCTATACGAGGAGAGCAGGAGTGTGGGTAGCTGGATGCATTGGCACCCATCGTCACTCTTCACTTGCTGTTTGGGTATCTCCCCTCCTTCATGGTCATTCTGCCCAGATGAAGCACTTCCTTAGGCCTCGGCTCTTTCTCTCAGGGCTGGGTAATGTGAAGCCACCTTAGACACCCAAGCCCTACCTGCCATGCCTGAGAGGGGGAAAGAGGGGAGGAAGCAAGGAAGTTAGCCCCGGAGTGATACGATGGTTCTGAGTAATTATGTTATTGAGTAACATTTCATTAGGATTACAGCCTGATGAGATTGGTGTGCTTGAATTGGAACCAGCTGTCCTGAAAAGAGGCGGTAAGAATCCGCCACATTGACCGGTCCTAATGATTAAATAAATAAAAAAATTGGTAATAGGGGATGGATAGAAGCAGGGACGCTGACAGGAATCCCAGGGCCCGAGACAAAATGTAATGTTAAGAACCCAAACAACGGGCCAATTTTTTTTAATAAATAGCAATGATGTTACTGTTCATAAAACAGGTCATAAATGTTTATTGGTTAATGTTTTAGCTAGGTTGTACTAAATACCAAGATTGGCTAAAATATAATTATTTATTATTCAGTCAACCAAATGGGCCCCCTGACTAATAAATAATTATATTCAAGCCAACCAAATGGGCCCCCCCCGAGGCCTGGGCCCGGAACAAGGTTACCGGCTGTCCCCCCTGTCAGCGTCACTAGATAGAAGTATTTCCTTTTCGAAAATATGTTTTATAATAAATTATCTTTTGTAAAACATGTGAGCTTCAGTACATACAAAGGCTATACAAAGAATTAAAAAAACATTGACATAATTAAGGTATGAATATTTTTGTGATATATGGCCAATATACTGCAGCTAAAAGCTGTTTATAGGCACCATACAGAATTGTGGAATACTGACAACATACCCTGAAGATGCCTTATTGCTATTATGAACTGGTTACAAAAGCAATTAGGGTAGCAAAAAGTTGTGTAGTAAGTTGACTTTATGTAGACCTTAAGTAGACTAAGTGTGTTCTAAGATGTACTTTTTAATACACTTATATTATGAAATCAATGAAAACAATGTCGATTTTACATTAAATGTTTTACTAACATTCTAGAACCACTTTACAAACTGCATTTACACTTCCTCAGAAGTTGACACAGACCTTCTAAACATAAAACCAGTTCCTGGTTTTTAAGAGTTTGGATTCAATCAAATTCAACAAAAAAAAGCAATCCGATAACTTTTTTTTATGTAATGATACAAAATCAAAAGGATGCAAAAAGACAATGAATTGAAGTTCAACAAACTGTCTAATATTATGCCTAAGGTAAGATTAGACGAATTTGAACATGTGAAATTGAAAACAAACAATTGCTCCAGAGAAAATAAATAATAAAACAGCTTTCTCCAAGGTCGTTTTCTCTCATTTTATGATGGGCAGCATCAGGCAAAACAAAATAAATACTTTTATTGAGAGAAGTTGGTCTATGCTTGGGATTTGATCAAATAAAACAAAATAGATTTTTGTTAAGTGTGTTTCTAAATACGAGGTCTACCAGCAGATTACTCGTTTCACACGCATAAGGGCAGTGTGTGGATCACGGATGGATAAGCTGCTTTTCTGCTTTAAAAATTCATGCAATGACCAACAGTGTTACCCGCTAACCCTCACTTTTGGTTGTCTTAAATATCCATGCCAACGCTGCCTGAAATTAGCACTTTTCCCTCTCATGGTCCAATTTTTTACTGACGCATAATAAACAATGCTATATTGTTTTAAGGACACACCTAAAATAGTTCCATCTCTCCTACCTAAGCGCAAGGAAGCCGATATTATGGGTAAATTCTAAAAACGGTGCGCAAGAGTTTAGTAAAACCTGAGTTCTTTGTGTATACATGTTGAAATTGCATTCATAGTGATAATGAAAGTTTACAGAAGTAACATGTGAAATACACAAACTAATTCATCAGGTTTCCATCAGGTTTATAACAGTTACGTTATAAAAATGAAAGAAAATATTTTGAATGGTTGCAATTGAATGAGCTGCAATGAGAAAAAAACTAGCTGTCACACACCCCTGCTTTTTACTCCCTTCCACTAGCCTACTATTACATTTAACTCATATGTACTTCTGTTTTTGTCATCAAGTCTGGTTGGTGTAATACAGTTGGTGCTTGCAACGCCTGGGTTGTGGGTTCAATAAAAATAGTGGGCCAGTATGAAATGACATATTTCTAAATTTAAAACAAGTGCAAAAACAGGCTTTCTTGTTTACATCATATCTCACCGCTTCAAAATTGTATATTGACATTTTTGCACTATCTGGACCAAGTTTAAATTCACTAAATTCACTAAAAACACTCACCAACGTTTTCTTTTTAGTCCCTTGAGGACTGGCCTTAATTTGGATGTCTGACGTTTACGTTACACTAGTGTGGAGGGCATGGTACAAGAGTAGAATTCACAGGAGTTCATGAAAATACACACTACAGCAGACACTAGAGTTCGATACCCTATAATGTTATGTACTCCACAGAGTTCTACTGGGCTGTACCCCAATGTGCTGTAATCCAATGTCCATACTTACAGTATATAGATGGTTATAAAAGATGTATGTATTTTTCCCAGTCCGGAGCAACATTAGAATAATAATCCACATTAGAATAACACTGAAATGTACAACAGTGGATATTGCATATTTATAACAAGCATATAGTATACAGTGGATATAAAAAGTCTACACACCCCTGTGATGTAAATAAATTAGACAAATATAAATCATGTCAGAACTTATTCCATGTCAGAACTTTAATGTGACCTATAAAATGAACAATTGGATTGAAAAACAAACTGAAATCTTGGGGAAAACAACCTCACAATAACCTGGTTGCATAAGTGTGAACACCCATAAACTAATACTTGGTGGAAGCACCTTTTGATTTTATTACAGCACTCAGTCTTTTTGAGTAGGAGTCTATTAGCATGGCACATCACGTTTTTGCAAAAGCGCTCCAAATCTGTCAGATTCCGAGGACATCTCCTGCGCACAGCCCTCTTCAGATCACCCCACAGATGTTCAATTGGATTCAGGTCTGGGCACTAACAAAACATTAATTTTGTTCTGTTGAAGCCATGCTTTTGGGGATTTGGATGTGTGCTTTGGATTGTTGTCATGCTAAAAGGTGAACTTCCTCTTCATCTTCATCTTTCTAACGGACGCCTGAAGGTTTTGAGACAAAATTGCCTGGTAAAATTGCCCGGTTCCAGATGAAGAAAAATAGCCCCAAAGCATGATGCTGCCACCACTTTGCTTCCCTGTGGGTATTGTGTTCTTTGGGTGATGTGCAGTGTTGTTTTGCATCAAACATACCTTTTGGAATTGTGGCCAAAGAATTCAACCTTGGTTTCATCAGAACATAATACATTTTCCCATGTGCTTTTGGGAGACCTGGTGTCTGTTTTTGCAAACTTTAGCTGGGCTTGGGTGTTTTTATTTGTAAGAAAAGGCTTCAGTCTTGCCACCATTCTCCATACCCTATTCATATGAAGTGAGACGTCTCACGTAACGGGAATGAAGGCACCGGCGAGCAGTAGGCAGAGTAGTCAAAGGCTGGCAGAAGGTCAGTTCACGTTTGGGCGGCAGAAGTACAGTCAGGGAGCGGGCAGAGCAGTCGGGGACAGGCAGGATATTAGAACTCGGACGGAGAGCAGAAGCACGGGCAGGACGTAGGCAGAATAGTCGGGGACGGGTGATCGGTCTGTACACAAAAAATCAGAGAGAGCGTTTGGAGATTGCGAGATGTGGCATGCGAGCATGAACCATTGATCTGGCAGGGAGTTGTACTTGTATGGCATGGTGACAAGGTGAGTGGGGACAGGTACGTGAGTGATGATTGATGACAGGTGTGAGAACAGGTGCGTGCTGGTAACTCAGGAGCGCGGAGGCGGGGACATGACACAACCAACACAATTACTACATACAATTTACATTTTGGTAATTTGTTGACACTTCTGAAAGCGATTTACAGTGATCTATAATCTCAATTATTTTTTAGAAAACATTTTTATTTTTTACAAATACAATTGCTCAAAAGAAAAGGTTTTTATTTTTACAAGAAAGGGGAAATAGGATGAATGAGCAAATTGCAAGCCAGGGACAATCATGTAGCCATTATAACACCAGCGGGCCAGATTGGAAATGTCAGGATTAACAACCGCATTCAAACAATAAGTACCATGATAGCTTGACTGACCGCCCATATTATTCCCAGTCAAAAGACAGCACCCACCACAAGGCAATGTCCCTTTACTGCCCTGGGGCATTGGGATTGGATATTTAGACTAAATATGTGCCCCTTACTGGCCCTCCAACACCCTCTCTAGCAGCATCCGGTCTCTCATCCAGGAACTGATCAGGACTGACACTACTTAGCTTCAGATGCAAGACAGCAGCAGTATGGTTTTAATAAACTAACCTTGGAAGGCTATGGTTATAATCTTATTGCATTAGGGGCTATTCCTTGGAAATGCTAAACTTAAGTCAGTCATTTCCAAAGCAAACCATGTTCATAATCATAATTATCCTATTCTGCATGTTGATGTTCTGGCTTACATATAAAAAATTAAGCAGGAAATTGCATGAACTGGCAAAGTCTTTAAAAGAACGAATAAAAAATGCATAGATTTTTTAAAAGATTCACAGAGCTTGTTTCTAGACTCATACAGTAGCTGTCCTCCAGTGTTAGTTATGAAGTAACCTGATGTAGCAGGCACAAAATAAATGCTGGAGCGCTATCCCAACATCTGGTTTTCAAAGGAAAAGGAAGTTAAAGGCACTGTATCCCTGTAAACCGTAAGCTTGCATTTTCCAGTGACCTTGCTGAAAATGGTTATTATAGATATTAATGAAGCACAACAGACCAAATTAAAGTGTCTTCAATTTTCTTTTTGCATCCTCTACATTCTGGTTAATATTTGCAGTGACTAGGTCAGGCAACATGACATCCATAAATATATGTATTTTTTTTATCTCCTTAACTTCTTATGTAACATTCAGCATGTATTATATGGTCTATAATTGATTTAATTTTACACGGTTTGGATTCTTTTTTATTTTATTTGTCAAAATGGACAGCACCTAAAATGAGCTATTCCAACAAATAAATCCACAAATGTCATTGAGGTGAAGAAGATCTGCATGGAGGATTGGAACAAGATTTCTCCACCGTGCTATGACGAACTATCAGTCCGATATTAGGTATTCCATAATGATCTTAAATAAATTTCATTTGGAACAGATTGTAGCATTTTTTCACTCGTGCAAATACTTATTTCATGCCGCGGTGCATCACAGTTCTGTTTGTAATGGATATTGATTTAGAATTTTAGAATTTGTGCTTTCTAGATCAGAAAGTGGCATAGGTGGTGGACCTGGTCAGGGGCCTGTGTCAAGGCATGTAGCGACAGGTGACGTTCGCCCCTGCATGTAATAATTTTAGAGGCCCCTCCCTCTAATTAAAATTCTCCCAGGATATGTTTGTTATTTTAAAGTGAATTTACTGACATTCCAATAAATGTTTGATAAAGCTAAGAACAATGGCCCTTCAAAAATTGCAAACATTCAGCATTTTAGATTTGGCTATAAAGCTATACAATGGCAATAAAACATTCAGAGAAAAGCCCATCAACAAAATTAGATCACACTATTTTGAATGTTTTATAGATGTCCATGTTTTATAAAAAAAATTACATTTAAGTTACTTAGGATCCAAACCACTTGCACTTTGTTTTCCTACAGGTTGACTAAAAGAAGGGGGTAAATATGTTACTAACAGGAAAACTAGTAAAAAATTACTTATATCATAATGTGAAAATACCTTATAAAGCCCCTATGTCCCTTAGCTTGCTCCTCCTCCAGAATCTCTACCCTAGCTTTCAGTCACTGGCTCAATTTTCCAAAACCAAAAATGTACTTGAATTATATAAATCAGTTAAAAGGGGGTTACTGAAATTATTCGTTAAAAGGTTTTGTCAATGAAGGCTTTTTGTTCACCTAGCTAAGGTAGTTTCCATTATTGGCTTCTTTCTTACTCTGAGGTGAAGAATTATGCTATTTTGCCATGGTTTCACAGGCAAAATATGAACCCATTATCAAGATACCTGTCAAATACTCACAAAACTAAAATGCAGTTGGCAGCATTACCACAGCTAACTTTTAAACATATAGACAACATAGCTAATAGACCCAGTAGTGTCTTCAATCTGGGTGATTTCTCGCTTCAAATATATTTACTATTTCTCAGTCAGCACAGACACAATTATTTTACTACAGCGCTAGCTAAAGGCTACCAGACAATTGTGCCTAATATCCAGGTTGTCTATCGGACAGCCAACTTTGCTCCTTTTCGCCATTTTCTTCTTGGAGGTGCCAAAATCCCTGGCTTACTGTAAATATTCTAGACGGTTTTCTCAAATTAGCAAATTAAAACCTGACATTATGGTTTCTTACTGCCATTGATAGAGATGTAAAATACTCTTGAAGAGTCAGTTCAGTCACACAAATATAGTTCAAATATTTTCAAATATATAACAACTGACCCAGCTTTAGACAGTTGTTAGATTTTATTATATTTCAGGAAATTCAGGAAATAACATTATAGATAAACATAAACATGACAACTACACAGCCCTGCTGCCCCCCAAGCAAAAGCGAACATAGTTATATGAGCAAATTAACCTAATCTACTTGTGCAATGTTTGAACTCACTAGGTCCAAACACAACCATCAACATGAGCATTATTTTAAATTAGGGCTGTGTTAATAAAAATGTTTTGGGAGGAAATCCTTTTTTTCCACCAGAATTTGGAGGTGAAACAACTGCATGTTCTCCATTGCTATGTTTGTTTCCTTGACAACATCCTAGTTACACTAATGTCATCCCGCAATGACAAATCGTACCATTCGGCATTTGTTTGTGTAAACAGGGATATTTACATTTTATTTGATCCTGGCCAATAAGCTGATTTGACGCGTACAATTGTGTTATTTGAAGTATATGCAGAGACTCACATTGACCCTAACAGTGTTCCATTCCGGGATGCTTTCTAAGTGCTCCAGCACTGTGGATGTTCCTATGGAAAAATAAAATTTGGACTTACACACCCCAGATTGTTATGTATAGTTATAATAATTCTCTTAAAAATACACCTAATCACTTGTTAAGAAATTTAAAAAATCAAGGATCTCTCAGTACCAAGTCAAGGTCAGGAAGACCAAGAAAGATCAAAACTGCCACAAGAATTGTTCGAGATACAAAGAAAAACCCCCAGGTAACCTCGGGAGAAATACAGGCTACTCTGGAAAAAGACAGTGTGGTTGTTTCAAGAAGCACAATACACCGGTACTTGAACAAAAATTAGCTGCATTGTAAAGTTGCCAGAAAGAAGCATTTACTGCACCAATGCCACAAAAAAGCCTGGTTACAATATGCCCAGTAACACCTTGACACTCCTCACAGCTTCTGGCACACTGTTATTTAGAGTGACAATACCAAAAAATAGCGTTATGGTCACAACCATAAGCTCTATGTTAGAAGAAGGGTCAACAAGGCCTATACCATCCCCACTGTGAAGCATGCTGGTGGCTCACTGATGTTTTGGGGGGTGTCAGCTCTAAAGGCACTGGGAATCTGGTGAAAAAGTATGGCAAGATGAATGAAGCATGTTATCTGAAAATGGTGTCAGACAATTTGCATTCTTCTTCATGAAAGCTGCACATGGGATGCTTTTGGACTTTCCAGTACAAACATGGCCCTAAGCACAAGGCCAAGTTGATCCTCCAGTGGTTACAGCAGAAAAAGGTGAAGGTTCTGGAGTGGCCATCAGTCTCCTAACCTTAGTAAGATCTCAAACGTGCAGTTCATGCAAGACGACCAAAGACTTTGCACGACCTGAAGGCATTTTGCCAAGGCGAATGGGCAGCTACATCACCCACAAGAATTGGGGGCTGCATAGACAACTACTATAAAACCCTACATGCTGTTATTAATGTTAATGGGGGCAATTCACAGTATTCAGAACTAAGGGTATGCAGAATTTTGAACAGGGGTCAGTTCATTATTGCCATGTTTTTTATGATCGTGCCATTCTGTTATGACCTAGAGTTGAATGTGAATCCCATAAGAAATAAAAGACGTGTTTTGCCTGCTCACTCATGTTCTTTACAAACGGTACATATATTACCAATTCTCCAAGGGTATACAAACTTTTGAGCACAACTTGAACTGACTAATCGACAGATCGGAACATAAGTTGAAATATTTTACTAGTCGAATAAGTCAATTTAAACGTCTAATAACTTCCAAAGAATGCAACACTTATTAATTTTTGATAATTATAATTATTTTGCCGGATAAGTATGACTCAGAATCCATTCTCTGTTTCAGCAACAACCTGCTATTAGGTTTAACTGCCTTGCTCAGGGACAGAAGAGACTTGCCTGCTCTGGGATTTCAATCCAAATGTGCATCAAGGACATGCTCTTACCACTACACTTTGAACATAATCAACAGTGATGTCAGCATGAGAACAGCATAAATGTGCACGATTTGCATAAAGGAGGCAATGGTAGTGTTTGGGATAACTTGACCTACCAACAGCTCCAGTCAAAGCAGATTCAAAATGGCCAGCTGAGAACTGTTTATACAACACCCAGATAGTCCAGAGGTCTATTTTATCAAATGGTTACTACATGCCCATTTGTACAAAAACAAAGCAGATAAACGTTTTACATAACTTTCACGCACAGTCCTCTATTGAAAGACGTTCGCATGTCTTTGCAACCAATCAACACACCAATAACGTTAACAGATAATGACAAAATCCAGCTGGAGAAAAATACATAATTTTAGTTACCTAGTAAGCGATCAGTACCGCACTTCATCGCACTACAGGGAATAGGGCTAAATATACATATGTTGTATATGTTTGTATATTTTGCCGTACACACGCACCCACATAATAATATAACCTAGTGTAAGTTTGGTATGATTTTGAATGACATATTAGTCATTTTTAAAAGGATGAAGTAAGATACCGATTGCTTACTAGGTAACTAAAATGATGTGTTTTTTCTCCAAATGGAGTTTGCCATGTTATATGTAAATATATTAAGTAATATGTAGTTTTTTTACATTGAAAATTGGTTGTTGCATTTTTCTGACCAAACAGTAACAATTAACCACAATGCATTATGAGTGTATAACAATTTTATAAAATAAGAAGCTGAAGTGTAAAGACATGAAAATGGGTGAACTTCTTTCATTTCCCAGGCAACAATAAAGTGCTAAGGCTTTGAATTTATAGCAGCTACACCACACCAGTTAAATCATTCACAAGGCAAAGTTGACCCATTTCACATACTCCACCATTTAATAAGACATCCACTGAAATAGAAAAACATTTGAGAAGTCCTTAACTTGGAGCCTTTAAGAGCTGACAATTTTCAGCCATTTACACACAAAAAATGTATCTCCCAGGCAAATCTGGCAACAAGTCTCATTCATTTACAAAAAAACAGTTGTGGCATAAAAATGCTACTTTGGACTCATTTACATTACAATCAATTTTCTGAAGAAGAGCGTTTTTACACATTTGATGAAGACTTGAGATGCTAGATTATTTGTGTAAACCTTCCGGTACTGATAGCTCGAGGCGTCACCTCTCAATGTAGCGTGTGAATCGTTTTAGATAGAGTCCCCCAGAAGTTTGCAAACATGAAGACAATTCTGTATCTGAACTGCATTAAGTTTCTGTGCAGAGTGTATGCTTATCACATATTTTCCCTTGAGTGACTCCCACAACAGCTGTGTGGTACATCTCGACCATGCCTGTGTATATTGAAACACTATGCGAATATTAAGAAAACTTAATGTCTAGATTTAGATGTGTTAAAAAACTCAGGACATACTACCCTTTGTTTGAACCAACCCATTTTTCAAGTGAGCAAAACTATTGGAACATGTGACTGACAAATATATCTTGTTGCCCAGGAGGTTGTCTTTTAGGTTGATTGTTCAAACATTAAATAGCTCTGCATGACTAGTCTCAGTTTCCATCCTTGGTTTAAACCTATAAAGATTGCATTTCTTGTTAAAGAGGATAAACCAACATGAAGACCAGAGAGCTATCTATGTGAGAAAATCAAGCCATTGTCAAACTGAGAAAAGAAGGAATATCGACCAGAGACATTAGACAAACATTCAGCATAGCAAGCAAAACAATTTGGAATGTCCTGAAAATTAAAGAAACTACTGGTGTACTGGGCAACAGACGTCGAACAGGTCTGCCAAAGAAAACAGTAGTTGATGACAGAAATATCATGAGAAACCCCCAAAACATCACTAAGTGGCATCACCAACGATCTCCGCAGGGCCAGGATGAAGGTATCACAATTCACTGTTCGAAGAATACACAGAGAGCAGAAATATAGAGGCCACACCACAAGATGCAAACCACTCATCAGCAGTAAGAATCGGAAGGCCAGATGGAAATTTGCAAAGAAGTACAGAGATGAGCCGCAAAAGTTCTGGAACACAATCTTATGGACTGATGAGACCAAGCTTAATCTCTACCAAAGATTATGGAAAGGCCAAAATGTGGAGAAAGAAAGGAACTGCTTACGATACGAAGCATACAAGCTCATCTGTGAAGCATGGTGGAGATAATGTCATGGCTTGGGCGTGCATGACTGCTTCTGGATCAGGCTCATTAATATTTATTGATGATGTAACAGATGATGGTAGCAGCAGAATGAATTCAGAAGTGAACAGAAACATTTTGTCTGCCAATTTACGAAGAAATGCATTGTAACTAATCGGGAGGACGTTTATCAGGCATCAGGACAATGACGCAAAGCACACACTGCCAACAAAAACAAAGGACTCCATCAGGGGGAAAAGTGGAGGGTTTTAGACCGGCCAAGTCAATAACCTGACCTTAACCCAATAGAGCAAGCATTTCATCTCCTTAAGAGGAGACTGAAGGGAGAAACACCCCGAAACAAACAAGAACTGAAAGAATGTGCGGTAATAGCCTGGAATAGCATCACAAATGAAGAATGCAACAGTGTGATGTCGAGAGGTCGCAGGTTTGAGGCAGTTATTGCAAGCAAGGGTTATGCCACCAAATATTAAATGTTATTTACTTTCAGATTATTTGTTCCATTACTTTTGCTCACCTAAAAATGCTGTGTCTAATACCAATGGTGATATTTCCTAAGTTGTTTAACACATCTAGATGTGAATACCAGGAAATTAAAGCTGAAATTCTGAACTTTTGTCTCATACTCATCTTTTGATCTTAAACCCAAATGTCTGCAGTGAACAACAAAAACAAAAGGAATTTGCCTTGCCGTTCTAATCCTTTTGGAGGGGACTGTGTGTGTGTGTGTGTGTGTGTGTGTTATATATATACACACCGCAAAGCCCAAAAGTATTCATACCCATGTCAAATTTTAAGCTATAGTGAATTTTTATTTGACCATCAGGATGATGGTATAAGAATATTCCTGCTGGAACTGACAAACAAATGACAAAACATTGTTTTTTTCACATTTTTACAGAAAATACCATTACCAATATTATTCATACCCCTTGAAATTGTTGTACTATCATCTCATCTTCATTTCGCTTATCCGTTATCGGGTTGCGGGGGCAGCAGCTCCAGCAGGGGACCCCAATTTTCCTTACCCTTCCCGTGTTGCACATTTTTGAGAAAATGTACGTTTCTATACATTTAAGATGATCTTGTAATTTTCACCATAAGAGGGCATTCTGATCACCTACAATTGTGAACAGCTGAACAGCTGTAGTTCATTAGTCAGTTACTAGCCAACTGCAAGTCATGCCTAAAAACAGAAATAGTAATGTTATTCATTTGTATCTCCAGCACAATATCTTACCATGTTTTGTCACTTGTTTATGTCTTTTCCACCCAGAAGAAACCTATTGGTCCAATACAAATTCACTATAGCTCAAAATGTGGCATGGGTATGAATACTTTTGGGATTAACTGTATGTATGTATGTATGTATGTATGTATATACGCACGTATGCACACACACATTTTTCTTTATTATATTTAGGTACTGATATGTATGGAGCAGATTCGTAATAACATGAAATTGTTAGATCAAATTTTGCTTGTCACTTAACATTAAATTATTAAATATAGTTGGGGTTTTGGTAACAGAATGACAAAACATAAGACAACATACAAGATATTCATAACTAAATCAAGAGAGCCCAGAAGACCAACAGGAGACTCGTGAGAAAATGGAAATGACAACCCACCAAATGTATAAAACAGGTCATCAGGCTCCCAGTCAATCTATAAAAATATTTCTTAAACAAACAGAAGGCAAATAATTTCTACAAAACTTAACGTCAACATTGATAGTTGGCAAGGTTATTAAATTAAAAACATTGTGTTTTGATGTATTTCTAACACATTTTGATCTGCACCTGTGAACTTCACATTTAATATTCACAAGGTTTTCTACCTTTTTCCAAACTGACCTAATGGATCAATCCCATTCATTAAAAGACAGAAAACCCATCCACTCATTTGGTACTGTGTACACAACATCTTGTCATGCTAATTTCTTTGCCATTCTGAATCTGTGCCAATGTTTTTCACTATGTAGGCTACATTTGGGCCAGAGCCCTGTGCAGTTGATTCTAAAGAAGGATATGAAACCGACCTTGATTTAATTATATTCCCTCCCTTTTCCCCAAGTTTATCTTGTTCAGTACAGGCTCTGCGGAGACAGGCCTTAATGTTTTTGCAGCATAAACTAACTAATCGGTAACAGAACTCCATACATTTTCCCTAATTGGCAGAGGTAGAAAGAAATCCAACAATTTATCATAATATATTCTGTGAGTGACAGAGATCTAACAAACTGTTTGGCTCTGCAGTGCTCTGGTCCATCAGACCAATCAGTTAAGCAGCGTATCCGCTCATTGCACTGATTACAGCCTCTGTTAGGGCAGCTACCAGAAACAACCAGAACAGACCATGAAAAAAGGACACTGATAAAAAAAAATATAGGCCGAAAGAGTTGTCTGTATTTCAGCACAACTTACGGAAACTAGTGAGCCTCTCGTGTTAAGCTGTGTTCAAACAAATGACTGCATCCTTCAGATGTCTTCCTTGGCACTACAAAAAGAAAGGAACTGGGTGTCTGTAGTAAACTGGTCTTAGACTCTCAGCGTGACATTAAACATCCTGGGAAACAAAGGCAGTGACCTGCTTTTCTCAAATTTGGGTCAGCATTGAATAGGAAGTTGAGAAACAGAGTGCTTTTGATTTGTTTATAAACACAGCCTTGGAGAGTCTGCCTCTAAAGAAGCATCTTAAGCCATAACGGATAGTCCCTGTTGGATGAACGCAAAGACTTCTTTGCCTCACAGACTGTTCACACTAATTGTGTACTGTTAGTGAGCTATCTGTTTTGTAGTCCCAGAATGAACAGCTTAAAAGCCAAAGTCCAACTGCTCATTTAAGTACTGACAGGCACTCAATTCATGACATACACATGCCAACACAGCACTAAACTAGAAAACAAATGATGATCAGAACAGTATAGGAATATCTAACCTTAAGCTCAATGTCTCCAATTCTCAAAACTCATGTATAGTTTTTGTAAACAAAAAGATTGTCAAATTCCCTTGAGACAGAGGACGTGCACTACAAAACATTTGAAAACCTTTCATGTTATACAACACAGTGTAACTGAAAACAGATACTAGTTAAAGTATGGCACATTTTTCTCTTTAGAGTGAATCTCAATACCCCATGGCAGTGAAGGGGACACTGCCCTGCGTAGGACACAGTCTTTCACATGGGAGGTGAAAAGGTTGCCCTGACTGTGAGCAACGGTCCCGAAAAATCCCATTGCACAACAGAAGAGAAAGGGTCCTGACTAATCCCACTCATTTTTCTAATTGGCATTTCTCAATCCACACCTCACATAGCTGACGTGTTTAGCATTTTGGAACATACAGTTCTGGAAAAAAAATAAGAGACCACAGCACCTTTCCCTCTCCTTTCCAAAAAAGTTGAAAAGGAAGGTTTTGAGTGAGGAACAGAAGCGTTAAATTTGCAGTGGTCTCTTAATTTTAACCCTTCTGTTCCTACACTCAAAACCTTCCTTCCCATCTTTTTTGGAAAGGAAAGAAAAAGTTACAGCTGTCTCCTAATTTTTTCCAGAGCTGTATGTCACTATACCTCACAGTTGGATGCCACACAATTGTGGTGGGTGATATGAGTTTCCCTCTTTCCATGTAAACTGCTTTGAATAACTCACTAGTCCAAAGGTTTTATATTAATCCAATTCATTACCATAACCTATTGCCCATAGAATACAAGAAATGCTTATATCCAGTAGAAAGTGAAACATGGAAGCAGATAGCTAGTAATGGGCTTTGCCATGCTATATTGTATTGGATTTAGGCCACAGAGTAATCGAGTAAACCATTTCAGTGATAACTATGATCTACATTCAACCCCATGTTGCAAAAGGATAAGTGTTTAAAAAACATTGTCCCAGTTTCTCTACCACATTATAAATCATAATTCTAATAAGACGTCTGTGTAAGCCATTCTGATGCAACTCAATGACATACTGATGGATTTTACACTCCAATAACGTCTTTCTGATTTTACACTCCAGACAACTCATTCTGTTACCTGAGTAAATCCCAAAAGACAAATTTCAAGTTTCTGTTGAATTAAAAAGGTATGTTTTTTATTACTCTTCTCTTTTAGAGGGGGGAGGTATTACAGTGTTAAACATAATTAAACTGCAAACGTTTACAAATTAAACAGCATCTGAATGTTTTGTCAGAATTGGGAAAGGTCTCACTCAGTACAACGCTTCATCCGTTACTTCAACTAAAGGAAATGTAGGCTACATTGTTGCCATTGCGCGAGCATCAAACAACTAGTTGAAAAGAGCAGCATAATTGTAGCAAAAATTCATCACTTTTTGTTGAATTATATTGCATCCTCCCTTTAAATTAGTTATTTACAACTTCCAATTAATCAAGTAGTGTTCTAGTTAATTAGTGGAATAGCTTATTGATCTTACCTTAGGTTAGCAACATAGCCGAGGCTACATAAGCCAAAAGAATGCCGTAAAAAGGCTTTGTTACTGTATCGTATCCTAACCATAAGCCATACCACGGAGCTATTGTTAGGTTGTTGACAGCATTTCGATTACTCCTGCATAACCGGTCGCTTTCCCAGTGTCGTACGGAATAGGTTCGACTGAATCGGAAATTATTACAGTAAAAGTGGGCATGCAAATAAATATTTCGCTATCCTGTTAATGTTAGCCATGTTCATAACCCTGTACTTAGCCTAGCCTACATGTCGGTTGCTATGCCCGCTTTGACTTGCTCCGTGGAGACTTGACAAGTTCTGGGGGGTTTTCCTCGTCAAAGAGGCATAGGCTATAGACCTGCAATAGATTGATGATAAAATAGTTTGAAAAATCACTGTACCTTTATCAGACTTCAAGATGTTTAAGCCTTTAGATAGGCCTATTTCGCTTCTTTTAGAAATAATTCTCCCTTTCAAGTTGATTCCGTCTCAAGTTATGATGATTCCCTTTAGAAAAAAATAGTCCGACACAACTCCCATTTTAACACATATCATTAAGCATAGATCGACGCAATATACCCTGGAAGAATCTCGTATGTGCCTTTAGATCCACTTTGCATCGACTTTTTACTCAATTGCATGTCTTTTTTACGAGAATTGAAACTCAAGACGTGTTCCTTTGCTCGGCTGATTTTTTTTTAACCTCAGCATTGCACGGCGCCTGGTTGGGTGGGTGGTGTGCAGTGGTGGTGCGGCCTATCCCGACGCTGTTTGCTGACTGGTTAGGGTCTGGAATGAGCAGGGATTTGTCAGCGTGCGAGCGCCGTCTAGCTGTTTGTAAGTGCAATATATAGGCCAGAGGTGCGTTCAATACCTTGAACATTCGCTACGTTGCAAAACGTGAATTACACGTCTCCCAAAATAATACCGTGGCCTTAGTTCATAATTTAAACAGACTTCAGTATACGTTTGCTCTGTTTGTGGCGAGGCGTGGATTGAAGCGGTAGCTGACTTATATATAGGACCTCATCCATGCCGACAGCTTCTTCAACCCACAGTGTTCCCAACTTAAATCCCAACCATTCCCGTTTTTCAACTGGTCGTTCAAATAATTATTTTTCTTGATTTCAACTAAACGCAGCCCATGAGATGACAATGGACCTACGCACTAGAATTCATACAATTCATAAAGTGCGTTTTATACGGTATTTGCTTTGGCTAACATGGGGCGGGGGAACCAACATCAAAAAGAGAACAAAAGCATCATATATCGTGTCTACACATGCATGCACATTTGTATTTGATTTCTATTATAAAGGCTCTCTATCAAAATGAATACTCTCTATCAAATGTATGCTGACTAAGTATACCTGGAGAGAAACAATGCGCTTCCCAAATCATCAAACATACTTCTACTTGCATCTTTTACTGTGCTTTCAAATTATTAACAGTAACAATGTGAAGATCATTTAAAATATTCTGATATGTAATCATTTAAGCGTAAATAATTCAACAATAGGTTATATACCTAATCAATTATTTACTGATGAATTTGTTTTCAAGCTTATTTGTCCCAGAGGGCAAATAGGTTATATTGATTGCAATATGTTTAGTATTATTGGTGGTATAAAGATGGGTTACAAATGTAGAAAACTGGGCTCTTAAATTCAGCTGTCTGTCTAAGAACCATTTGAATAATTATTTTGGCTCCTATGTAGAATCATGTGTAAAAAGTGTCCTACATGGATCCAAAACACATTTAGCATGTTTACCTATAAGTGTACACTGATGATAGTTGATGTATGTATGGCATTTCATGTGGAATTCACAGCCATTATTGAAGTACCTATATCTTCCAAAGGAGGGTGACATATTACATAAAATGACCACTGTATATTCTGGAGGTCTGGCCTTCTGTTATTCCTATTTTCAAAAGGTTACTGCTGTTATAAAGAATTAATATAGCATTTGATCCTGACTACATTGTGATCATAGTGACTTAGGTGATTATTCAAATATTATTCACAATGATTTTGATATGGTTCGCATAAGCCATTAGTTCTGAAATATAGTAGGCCTATTTTTTCTTAATAATCTTCCATTCAAACTGAAAGTTAATCAATATGCCTAAAATAAAATGCAATGCCATGTCTCCAACTTGGTCCTGTAGCATATGCCCTGAGAACAGAAATGTCTAACTGCAGTGCAGCATATGTGGACCTTTAGATTAGTATGTTTACTGTAACCAGCCTGTATATTAACTCTTTACCAGTCTGAGATGAGAAACATCTGTTTTAGCAATACCCACAACCTCCTGTCTCCTAGTGACCAATCACACATGAAACATATAGCTGTTATGATTTTTGTTATTTTCGTGTCAGTTGCAAACCTTATTTTGTCTGATTTAATTTGATGATTAATGTGATATGAATTGTTCAGCTAAACATCCATGTTGAATTTGTAACCTGGGATTAAACGATTGCCATAGTGGGCTACAGTCACTGTTCATAATATTTTGTTGACAATGGTGTGTTTTGTGGTTTGGGCCCTCTGGTAGTGACTCCTCCCTTTGGACGGTAATGATTGGAGTCTCACAGGATGTGCTGTTCTGAGATTTTAGAGTGTTACTGAGAGTCTGCTGTCCAGAAGTCAAGAGAACCTGACTTTAGCTAGAGGACTAACAGCCAGTTAAAACTATGATATATTTTCCAAATCTATGTAAAAAGATGTTTGCTCTTTTTAGGGGACCCACAGGGTTTCTTGTTCGATCAAAGACAGTTCTTCAGGACCACAGATCAACTATCTGCAGCAAGCCACCCAAAGACAAGATCGGACCCGGGGTAGGAATCAAAGCTCTTAATCTCTCTGTCCAATCTTTTGTAACCTAATCACTGCAACCAGAAAAAAAGTAGTTTTGGGCATTTGTTTTGTTGTGCCATAAACAAATTTATTTTACCAGCATTTGCATCATTTTTTTTTTGCCTGGAAATGCTTGAAAGTGTATCCTCTATTAGAATTTAATGTCAGAGTTAAAGACTGAGGCAACCATATATTAAAGACTACAGTTAACATTCTCTAATCTGGTGAATTCGAGCGAGGTGGGGTTTCCTGCCGAAACAATGTTTTATTTATTTCTTATTTATAAGTTAGTAGGACCAAGCTATTCCCTCTGCCATTTGCTTTCCTCAGGGACATTCCCAGGGTTTTTAACAGATCACTTATGGGTGTAACTATGAAACCCACAGTGGCAAGGGAAGATGTTGTGGAGGCAGTGGGATGGAGACTGTGCAAGGGAGACCATGATATAATCTCATTATGGCCAAGGATCATGACCCTCTGGGGGGCAGGTCAATTGGTTCAGCCAGCTGTAAACTTACAGCATGAGGAACACAAAGGGCTTGATGAATCGAGACAGGAAGTTGGTGTCTATGAGAAAGAGAGAGCATTTCGTTCAGTATTTATTATTGAAATGTGTATGTGGTCTCCTTGATTCCCTCACAGCAATCTCTCTTCACAATATCAGTGTTTGCATTGGCTCTCCTGGCACCGGCTGGATGGATCATGAACCATATCCCAGTTTACCGCCAAAGAACCCCTCCAGAACCTTGACAGGGCTACACTGCCCTGCACTGGATGACATCACAGAAACCTTCGACACAAAAGCACTATCTAAATGTATCTAATGTTACTACATCGTAAGATGACTGAAATTGTAAACAGATGAGCAAGATAACAACAATTTACAAATGGATTGAATACTTAAGCAATGACACTAGAAGGGGTGTTATGTATGCCCAATATGGTTAAGAAATGTTTTTAGGCATAATGCAAAGCGCAAGGTTTGCTTACAGCCAAGCTTTCAGCTATTCAGCATTCAGAACCCTGTATATTGTTTTATATTTGCAATTTACTTTATTTCTACATGGGTGTGATTGTGAAATGTTATATTTTTGTCTTGATGGCACTGTACATGCATTATGGATTTCAACCTTAAATTAGCCCTGCTTCTATTTGTAGTCATACCTCTGCCTTTGCAGCAAGGGACATACCATCTGACTCAGATCAATAAAAATAAAGTTTGTTGCACATTGTTGCACTGCTGATGGCCTTTGTTGTAGAAATGAAACACTGTTTTGGCAGAATGATCAACAGCCTACACATTTTTTAGCTCCACAAATCCAAACTGTATATTCAGTTGAATGTGTGTTTTTTATGTCTTCTAGGGAACAAGGGATAACCAGGAGTCAGTAGGTCAGCTTAGGAACTGGCTTGGAGACAGGATGTTGTTACTTTATCAGCTGGAGATGGGAATGGGAATACACTAGTCTTGGTTTTGGCGCACACTGAGATCTGTCGAGAGGGATTATAGTTAAGGTTGTAGTGAAACAAAAAATCTCGTTTATCGTTAGCTGGGATGAACTGGAACGAATTCCAATTACTTCCTAAGGCCTAAAGAACAGAAAAACAATCCTGATATAAATATAATGCCATAAACCCTCAGTGACAATGAAAATACTATGATTCAATTCCCCTGCACCACTCACCGCTGTCCTAATGACTCATGACTTCCACAATGAAGTAGTAGATTCTTTTTGAAATGCTGCTTGTCAAAAATCACAGAAAAACATCTGTTGCTTGATAATAAATTATGTAAAATTGCGATAATCTGAGATCAGCCTAAGTATGACACCACGTTTAAACCTCCCTCCCTAAATCTTAGTCGATGCTGATTTAGGAGGACAGCCATAGCACACTCATCTCGAGGCGGGTGTTGAAAATCACTTTCTTGAATGACAATTTGTCAGCGTCGGACCAGTCCATTTGGAAAGGTAGTCTACCTGGTGATTTGGGTCCGGCTTTTCCTATCAACACAATGAAAGAAACATGTCCACATGTTAAAATATATGCACCGAAGACACCAAATAAATTTAGATTACTTGCATGTCCAATTCAATCGGTTGCAATTGCTGTTAACCTGTCTTATAGGCACATTGGTACAACCAGAGCGATTCTGTGCGCAAGGAGGGGGTTATTCACTTTTTCAAGACTGAGGCGGAGCAACACCGTAGGGGAGGAAAAAAACAGTTGACAGTGTTTATTTTATGATTCGTGAAGTGTTTCCAAAATGTCTACGAAAGCAGAGCAATGTAAGTACTATTATTTAACAATTTCATATTGTATGCTTCCATTTTAAGGTGTCACGTATTAGTAAGGAAGCAGATGAAGGGTGCTGTCCTTGGTGATGAATCCGCGGTTGCTAAGGCAGGTTGCAACACGTCCTCGCTCTGCAGAGAGTGCTTTGGTCTTGGGGTAGTGTAGGAAATGCGCTATTTTCTGGCGGTGGTAAACAAAAAGAAATAGGGAAAAATAATAATAGATGTTAAGTAATAATTTGTCATTGACACGTTAAAAGATGGGTTGGTGCAGCGAATGATATGTATTGGTTTCAAGGTCGATTTGACACATTCTCCAAACAATATGGTGGCATTGGTGATCAATAATGTGGCTGGTTGCTTTTCTTCACAACACATTTTTCCTTGACCTAATATACAAGGAGTTTTGGTAATTTGCCTCTGCACAGGTGGATGAACCGATAGATGTTACACTGTATTTGATAAACTATCAGATTATTTAACCCAGTTAAGAGTGAATCAGTGCATATCTTTGGTTCATAAATAGTTTGGGGTTTGTTGTTGTTAAGTAAAACACCGTGAAATAACTAAAAATTTTTGAAAAGGATGTTTTGGGATTTTGGATCATTTCCCTCTAACCCTGATAAGGCCAAGCACATGGATGTAATTTGTATTGCGGAGTTAGTGTTATCGGAAGCTTCATAGTGGTAGGCTACATTAAACTTGAATTGATCTGCCAATCAGAATTTATGTTTTACCCATTTAACATTTTTATTCATTTAAGCGAAACCTAAAAAACGATATTTTATACAGTAATCCCACATGTTTATCAGTGTGGATTTAGCAAGTCAGACCATTAGCAATGCTAAACAAACTAACTTTAACTAATTAAGAAAACTAGCACGATCTCATTGATTAAATAATTCTACTGGCTTAAAGAGATTCCAGTTTCCAGTTCCTATATAGGTTCAACAATACACATTATACAATTATAAAATAATCTTATTTTTAAAGGGATATTGTTTATGAAGAACACGTATATCCAGACTAGTCTCCGCGAGCAATTTAAGGGAAGCATGCCAGGCTGCTTTCATGGGGAGTACGTAATATAATATACGTAAATCTTTGAGAGCCAAATGCATAAAATATGTTAAGATACGTTTGGGTACAGATTGGCCACTAAGGGCAGTGGTGAGTGCATTTAGTATTGTTATACCTAACGTTAAAAATAATTCGTAACATATAATTTTTGTAAATTTGTCAAGTCCAGTATGTGGGAAATGTCTTTTAGGCATTACGGCCCGTTATGTTAAGTTACTGGGAAAGTTCCTGTGACTTCAGTACATCATGGACTAGTCTAAGCACCCCCCCAACCCCACACCTGGTGTAAAAACCTGTAAGGGGTCTATTACAGATGCATTCTGGGATTTTCGGCCACTGGTTGTAACAGCTAAAATACATCCCCAAAAATAGTGTACTAGAATATGACTTGTATGTACTGATATGTGCCGGGTGTCTTTAAAACTCCTCTCTTTCAAACCCTGAAATTCATTGCTAACTGAGGTGTGCCACAGCAGCATGTCCTTCCTGTAAAATATATCTAAATATTTTCAGATTAATGTTTATTGGGAGGGCAAATAAAGCACTTAATTAAAAGCAATCACTTTGACATGTGAAAACACAGAATCCTACTCATTAGGTCCCGTGTTATTTACTTTACTTTGGTTTTAAGAAAACTTCATCTGAGATCTATAAACAGGACATCTGTCTCACAGCCAACAGGAAGCCTGCTTACAAAATAAACCAATGTAATCAACGTTCAACTAATGTTAAACATGCTTATCAGGGTGGCCATGATAGATAATAGCACTCAGTCGTTGATGTTAGGATTTTTTTTTTGTGCAACGACATCATTCTGTAAAAGTTTAAAGTTTTCACACTGCAAACTATTATTGAAAATGTTTGTTTCAATTTGTCCAAAGCCATGCCTTCGTGCCTACATTAAAACGTTAAATATCCTTCCAATAACCCCTCAATCAATCAAAGGTGGAAACAATGTTTGCTGGATGATCTCTATGGTTTCTTGAGTCCTTGAGTTCCTGGTTTTCACTGCTTTCCACAGCATCTCTGTCAAGAAAACATAAAAATGCTCCACATTAAGTCTGTCTGAAGTGATGCCCTGTGTTTTTCTTTACAGGCTAAATATACCTGTTCTGAAATTTGCAAAAAAAGGGATATTTAGTATTTATGTATAGCCTACACCTCTAACACACACATGAACAAAACCATAGAAACAGGCAGAAAGGCTGTGGGGAGTGTGTTATTGTATTTTTTGACTTGTCATTTGCAGGTCAGCGACAGCTAAACTCAGCAACTACTCTCACCAAAAAAACACCCTCTCTGGGGCTAGTTGTGACCTCGCAATCTAAACACAAAGGTCACATAAAGACAGACAGAGAAGGTGCCACAGGGACCCTGCCCCTTTGCCATGCATATCAATGACCAGGCATATACTGTTTCACCATCAACATGATCCCCTGGTTTTAAAGAAAAGCTTGATCACACTTCATTCATTTGTTACTCTGCTCTGTATTTTGTTTAGTTGCCTCTAAGATACGATACTTGCAAGAGTATCACAACCGCGTGCAACACAATATTTACCCCGTGCCCTCCGGAACAGACATTGCAAACACACTGAAATACTTTTCTCAAACCCTGCTCAGGTAAGTACCCTGCGCTGGAACCTCAGGTGAAGTAATGAAGTGTGACAATATTTCTTGTTTAGTCTCAGAGGAAAGCTGACCAGGGTTGAGCCTACTTATAATATACTGTATTCAAAAATATGACAGCATTACTGCGGGTAGGAAGTCAGGATAATTGCGGGTAGAAAAACGTTATCATACAGTGCAAGTGCACTTATTAAGGATGCTAGATATTTGTCTTGCTCCATCCTCTGCATGTGTGAGATCATAATAATGTTTCTCTGTGAGGACTATGATCCCACATGTCTCATAGGAGTCAACACGCAAGCTTCTTTCATCGCTCATGGCTGTTGCATTTTCTAGGAGGTCCTGTGAAAGAAATGTCGGTTGGGTTCCGACGAAAAAATCGAATCTGACAACGTTGCCGTAACCAACCCTTTCCCATGTATGTGTTTGTGGCCAAGAAGGTCAGATTTTAAGTTGATTTTGTCATTCAGTAGGAGGTTGATGAATTATGATGTAAATAATGTGGCTGGTGTGCTGAGTGTACTGGGTACGGTGGGCGTGACTGTATGGTGCCAGGTAGGTGAGTGGTTAGAGCATGTGACCAGTAACCGAAAGGATGCTAGATTGAATCCCGGAGTCTACACGATGAATTCTCTTTTGTTCTGCTGAATGTAAATGTGTCTACCCATCTACCTGGTAAAGTTCGGGTGAAAAAAACCTCAGATAACTTGGAAGCCCTCTGTAGGTCAATTGGGATCTTGGAAAATGCATGTGTCTTTGGATGGCCTGAAGTATCACTCCCAGAGGGGGTTTGATCATCTGGTTCCTTGGGATCTGACTGTCCTCAGCGCGCTGTTACAGAGGGCCTGGGGAAGGAACGACATGTCCCCTCAGAACAGGTCAAGGAGCCTTGGCAACAGTCATGGCCAAAATGAATGTGACGTTTATGTAGTTCTTCAGTCTGAGCAGAGCTCTCTGTAAGAATGAGCTACAGACATTGTTTTAATTAAGCACAGTATATCTAAAAGAATGTTTCTGGAGACAAGTTTCTGGAGCCAAATATTTCAGCTTCTATGTTTAAATAATGGGATTATGACAATTTGTTGCCAAATTAGGATCATTTTGAAACCTCGTGGATGTTTCTGACTTACTTTCTATCTGATAAAGCTAGTGTGTTGTTACAAGCCTGGCATCTTGTTTGTCCTTGGCACAGATAGAGGGTGACAGGGTCTGTGATTGTACAAGCCTGTGTTGTGGCAGCATGTTAACTGGAATGACAGTTGTGTCTGTGAGGTTCAGTGTCGCTGGGCTGTGGAGGGAATTGCACTGGTATAGACAGTAATATTCGCCGGATCTTTTTCTACAGCCACATCTCCTCCCTCCCAATTCACACAACAAGCCAAGCTCTGAAACCACAATGCAATGCTCCGTAAACTCTCAGACATTCAGACAGACACCTGTGTTTCATTGGCCTGGGGTGAAGAGAAGGAGAGCAAGTGTGAACTAAAGAGAAAGAGCGCTGATGCTTAAAAACTGGAACAAGCATATGTCCCTTTCCTGAAAAGAAAGAGTCCCACACAGTCAGAGGATGGAGCAACCAAATTAATATTATTTAAATTCTACAACGTAAAGACCTATCTGTGTAAAACAATGACAGTAATCGAGTGAAGAGATGGGGCTTTCTGGACTCAGTTATAGAGGGCTTACACCAAGGTGCTTTGATAAACCATGTCATATTACAATAGTCAAATATGATGTACGGTAGATACCAATAGTTGATTCCCAGCCAGTCATACAGAAAGTAACACATAAGCTGTTTAGTCGGCATCAGTGAGCCATGGATTCAATTGCACTGACCCCATGCCAAATTCATTATATAATTCGAGTGACTGTGAGGAACCAAGAGGCAGTCTGACACTGAGTCAAGATGATGTATCAATGTATTTAAATAGGGCATTTATCATAGTCTATTATTTTCAGTAGATTGTAACTTGTAATCAGTGGCTCACTCATGTTTGAAAGCAACTCTGTAACGCTGCCGTTAGCGAGCACATTTGGAACATAGGCAAGGTGCAGGGTGTTTTACCTGATCTAAGATGTGTCTTACTGTGTGTGCATAACATGTGTCTGTGTACTGTATATGCGTTTGTTTGAGTGTCTGTATGTATGTGAATGTGTGTCTGTTTGTGTGTGTTCAATTTAGTTATGTAGTTGAAATGCCAAGAGTGCAGAGATATTAAGTCATACTCCGCCAGACATAAGGACAATCCTCCCATTTTCGTAAACTGACTATTCGTTCCAAAACCCTTAGAGAAACTTGAAATGTTTTTTTACACTTTGGTTTCTTTTATTTAAAATATTCCAACATGGCCGAATTCTCACGGAGTATAACTTTCAAGGGGAAGAGACAGAGGAAGGAAAGTGTTATGTGGTGTTGATATTGTCAAATGTTATAATTGTAGGCTATACTGTATCTCTAGATAAACATCTTACTCATTGCCCCTGTATGAATGACCTTTCAAAGAAATACATCAGCATTTGTAATCTGGGCTCTCATGCTAAATACCTCCAAATCATTTTACTGACAGAACAGCTTAGTGCTTTTACATAATGTTTAGTAAAAGAGCATGGCTCTCTGCCCCGCCACCCCCTCCCCACCCCTAGAGTCCTCACACACAAACCAACCAACTAGCAGTCCTTCCTTCTCTTTAGTCGTGAGATTTCCACCTTCCCAGGGGACAGCAAACACAGTCCATCCCCCATTAGCCCCCAGACATAATGCTACCAGTCATTCTGTTTGAAACAACCTATTCCTTTGTCATTATAGTTTCTCCCCTACCGTAGACTACTTCTGACATTTATTTTAGAGACTTAAATCCATATGCCTGTTGGATCTCATTATTTCTCCTGATGATACTGATACAGTATCATAATGTATGCATATCAACATTATTTCTCTGGTGCAATAAACATGTGTTGTGACCTAGGAGTTCTTATCTAACCTCACACACATGTTTATTACTGACCGAAGCATGTTTCAGAAGTGTCACCTCTGTATTTCGCATCCTTGACAGCCCCACAAAACACAGGATATTTATCCTAAGAAATCCCACGGCCCATTGGCCTCTGAGTATGGCTGCTGCTGAATTGATCTGTTTGGAATATGGCAGCCATAGAGGGAAAACCACTTGTCGTTTTCCTTTTGGAGAAGTATGGGGTTGCCACAGAAAACATGCCATTTTTTATATTTTTGCTCCTTGTCACCAGATACGCATGAGATGCAGTGATCATTGCAGTTTTTTGCAAACGTTTCTGTTCATGTTTTTTTGTTTTCAAAAGACCAAGATGTACATAAAGTGAAATAGAAAGTGATTCTATATCACGGTAAACAGATAAAGCAGGGAACAATTCCCCATGCCTCCAGTGAAACCGACACTGCATCCTATGTGGGGTATATCTGGGTTTGTTTTTTTCTATTTACGCTGTCTCTGTAGTGCCATTTCAATGTAATGTGCTGTTTCTTTGTGTCTTTGTTGTCTCTTTTTTTCCCTTGTTCCCCCCCTCCCCCCCTCCCCCCCACCCCCGGAGCAGCATTCTGTCCCGCACAGGCAGGAAGGAGAACCAGGAAGCTTCCAATTTGGCCGTGCCCATGACCATGTGTCTTTTCCCTGTGCCATTCCCACTCACCCCATCTCTAAGACCACAAGTCAGTTCCATCAACCCTACAGTTACTCGCTCCCTCCTTTACAGCGTTCTGCGCGATGCCCCGTCAGACCGCGGGGGGCAGGGGCAGCAGAGTCGGGACGCTCAGCTCTCAGAGTACCCCTCTCTGGACTATCAGGGGCTCTATGCAACCCTCGTGACCCTGCTTGACCTGGTGCCCCTGCTGCAGCACGGTCAGCATGGTGAGTGAAGGCCGGTCACACCTCTGACCCTTGACCTCAGCCTGCCTTTGCTGCATGGACCTGTTTGTTCTCTACGAGAGAAGAGACCCAAAGAGGATCTCGAGCATGGGGAGGCAACTAGATTCAGCTATGGGTCGGAATTGGATGGTCAGGATTTTATTTTACTATAGGAATCACTTGCTTAAATTAGGACTTGGTCCCAAAAAGTCTCTTATTATTAAAATCTGCAGGAGAACGGATTTGCTAAATGTAACAAACATAGCTGAATACCTGAGGATTTACCCCTTTCTGACCCCCACAATATGATGACATAGGCTGTCTGTTTGCCCACCCCTGATCTATAGAAATGAATGGGTACTTTAGTATTGGCTGTTGGAATGTATTATTGTAGATGTTTGCTGCCTCTTATTAAACAAAAATGTAAAATAGCAAATTAAGATATATCTGTATACAAATTTATTATAATGGTTATTGCTATAGCTACAGGTCATTTCTATGGCCAGCAAATGCTGTGTATCAGTTAACTGCACTAGGGAATACTGGTCTGTAAATACTGTATAGCAAGTCTGAATGTATCTGAGTGGATTGAATGTTTGCAATGAATAATTGATTAGAGTAAAAAAAAACATGTTCCTGACTAGAAAGTACTACTGTTTGCTGGGGGCAAACATCTGTACAGTATCCATATGTATTTCTTGATTAAGAATGTCTTTATTCTTAATTTTTTAACTCCAGTTATAATACGTTTTAGGAGTAAGAACAGTTCATAAACAACATTTATCTTCCTTACTCATCTTTACCAAGCCTTCCAATAATTTTACAAGACATTGTATTTCTTTTGTATTTACACATATTGATTACATATGTACGTTTAATTGAATTACTATCTCTCTTTTGTGTGTGCGTCTTCGCTCTCCCTTCTATTAGATCTGGGACAGTCCATATTTTACACAACAACTTGCCTCCTGCCCTTTCTCAGTGACGATATTCTCAGCACTTTACCCTACACTATGATCTCCACCTTAGCTACATTCCCCCCATTCCTGCACAAAGACATCATTGAGTACCTGAGCACCTCTTTCCTCCCCATGGCCATATGTAAGTACAGCCACTTTGTGTCTGACATTCATCTGCCTGCATGTGATAAAGAACAGCATGTCCAGTTACAAAATAGTTAACAAGTCATCAGGTTGGAACCCTTTTGGTTCGTATCAGTTGTGATGGATGTAATCCAATGGCCATGTGAATTACTATATGATGCGCGTTCGGAAAGGAAACAGACCGCCAATTTTCCAACATTTTGTTATGTTACAGACTTGAAAATGAATTAAAGAGTTTTTTCCATATCAATCTAAATATAAACGTGTGTATATATATATATATATATATATATATATATATATATATATATATATATATATATATATATATATATATATATATATATATATATATATATATATATATATATATATATATATATATATATATATATATATATATATATATAT
>JACXGJ010005485.1:0-38903 GCA_016801105.1 Esox niger
TTTATAGCAGGGCCCTGGGTAGAGAGTTGGCTGTTTATAGCAGGGCCCTGGGTAGAGAGAGTTGGCTGTTTATAGCAGGGCCCTGGGTAGAGAGTTGGCTGTTTATAGCAGGGCCCTGGGTAGAGAGAGTTGGCTGTTTATAGTAGGGCCCTGGGTAGAGAGAGTTGACTGTTTATATCAGGGCTCTGGGTAGAGAGAGTTGGCAGGGGATCACATTCTGTGATCTTTTTCCCACAGGAAACCCTCTGTGGTGCACCATTACAGTACTAATGCTAACAACAATGCTCACACTAACTGTGTCAGTAGGATGATTGACCCTGTCCTTGTCCATCTGGTAATGCTTCTAATCTGGACTAGGTTAAAATAGACTCTGGGCTCAGCCCACATGCATTGATTAACAATTACAATTTGTACGGTTCAGCTTGCACCTGGCCAGAGGAGGACTGGTCACCTCTCTGAGCCTGGATGCTCTCTAGGTTTCTTCCTAAATGTCAGCCTTCTTAGGGAGTTTTCTTAGGCACTGAAGTTTAACACCATTGATGTTTGCTCCTTGAGGTTTAAGATCGAGTGGTTTGTAAAAGCACTTTGTGACAATGCATATGTAAAAAGGGCTTTATAAAATATATTTGATAGATTGATTGATTGATTTTCACCTGTGTGTGTCACCTTGTGTGTCTGTAACAAGGCCAAACATTGAAGGGTATGTAAACTATTGATCAGAGCTATTTGGGTGATTTTTGTTGTTATTATGATTTAAAAAGGAGCCAAACAACTATGTGATAATAAATGGCTTCTTATGATCACTATCATTAATTAAAAGATTTGCATGATGAGTCGCATTTTCAAAATCAATCCCAACATTTCACAATTTCTGCCAGGGTAGGCAAACTTATGAACAACTGTATATATAAAAGTGGAAAATTAAAATCTGGTTTATCATTTACGTACAGGACAACTTTGACTTGTTGTTGGTTGTCGGCTTGTGTTGACTTTACACCCAGCTTCCTTCTAAACCTCCTCCCTCACTTCCACATGTGGACTGACAGTTATACCTCATTTCTCGATGATGAGTTCAGCACTCAAATCATTTTACTGCTGTGTTCATGAGGCTATCTGTTGTTGTGTCCTGCCAGAGCGAGGTAAAAACAACCCGTTCTCTCAGCTAAAAACAGTCTTTCCATGCCTGATTCATTTTTCAGCTGTTTTCATATATTTTCTAATTCCTTCAGGGCTATAGAATTTCTTCCCATCCCTCTATTGTCCTTGAGGGATCTAAATAAATAAACAGACTCAGTTTATTTTCATTTCATGGTAAAACCTAACCAACATAACATTTCACATGTGTTAGGCACATACTAGAAAGACAGTGTTTTGGGAAATATAATTTGGGTTACATTTTGGGCCTTTGTTACATGAACATAATGTGGGACAGTAAAGTTAAAAGAACATCCTTTCTTCTCATGATTGACATTATGTCTACCACACCATTCTGTGGCTGCACATGATCTGGACAAAGGGACTCCATTTCATTGTCTGCCAAAGAGAAGCTGGCCAATCTATCCAGACAAGCATTTTGCGCATGTTATGATTCCCAAAACATGGTCAGCCATGAGCATAGCTGACTTTAAACATGACATTGGGGAGATGGGAAACATCACTGGAACTATGTTCACAACAAATGGTTATACTCATTGTTACCTGAATGTTTTGTCAATGGGCACTATACATTCAATAGAGTGACTGGGAATCTATTGGGAATTCATTCAATACCCAACATTAGCACAAAAGTTTTCCGGGATCTGAAAGAACTAGTTGTTTGTAATATTGTTTATATTGGTACATAAGGTACAAAAAAAAGGATACACTGTTTCTCTACACAGCCAAACTCTCTATAATTGATTTCTTAAAGTTTAGCTCAGCAAACGTGACACAGGATTGCAACCTCATCATGATTGGTGATCCGTTTGCTGAGCAGGTGTGTTATGAGTTCATACAGTCATTGACAAATTGTATTAATATGTATTCTGCTTGCATAATATGAATGTATATAATGTATTCTCTTTGCATGATATATGTTCTACTTTGTTTAATTTTTTAAAATATCTTGGATGCATCCCAAAAATGCATTATGGAATCAACAACAAAATCCCTCATGTCATTTGGTTCTGGTTATGATAATTTCTTTCAACGATAAGACAAACGTTCTTGCGGGCCCTTCTTATTGGCTGCCACGGGCGCTCTGCATCGTTTCCATTAGGAAGCTCCACCTCTGCTTCAGGTCGCCACTCCCTCGGGACGGCCATGTTTGCCACCGTTTGCGATGAGGCGGAAGTCCAAAGGTACACCCCCTCCAACAGCCAATCGGGGTTGTGTGACAGTTAGCTGCTAATAAGCAACGGTTATGCCTGATCCTCCATCTGACTGGAGCATTTTGTACAGAAACAGGCCTTTGTCCTGTCTGCTCACATGACAGTGGAGCCGTGGAGGGAGAGCGCGACGCAGCCAAGGTTTCGTTTGTCAAGTGTGAAAATAGTAGCTGTGTCTGTGATGAGACGCTTCGGGCCTCGTTTGGCCGCAGGGCTCGTAGACTGATTCTGAACTGTCTTGAGGTGAAGCTCTCTGTCCTTTAATTGCACAATCAATCAAAGCTGCTCTTCCACTCTGCCGTGTTTGGCCTCTGTTGGTCATTGTGCAGTTAGGAGCATCTGCTTAAAGCCAAACTGTAGCCTATGGTCATCTTATACGGCGGCGATGTAATGTACCACAGGGCGTTTGCAGATGACCAGTGCAATATAAAGACCATCATCAGGAATCTGATAACTACTCATCATCATCTTCATCTTCATCCACATATCCAATATCGGGTCGCGGGGGCATCAGCTCCAGCAGGGGACCCCAAACTTCCCTTTCATAGCGTTCCCAGGTCAGTGTCGAAATATAATCCCTCCACCTAATCCTGGGCCTACTCTGAGTTCTCCTCCCAGATGGACGTGCCTGGAACACCTCCCTCCACCTAGTCCTGGGCCTACTCTGAGTTCTCCTCCCAGATGGACGTGCCTGGAACACCTCCCTCCACCTAGTCCTGGGCCTACTCTGAGTTCTCCTCCCAGATGGACGTGCCTGGAACACCTCCCTCCACCTAGTCCTGGGCCTACTCTGAGTTCTCCTCCCAGATGGACGTGTCTGGAACACCTCCCTAGGGAGACGTCATGGGGGCATCCTTACCGGATGCCCGAACCACCTCAACTGGCTCCTTACAATGCAAAGGAGCAGTGGCTCTACTCCGAGTTCCTCACGGATGACTGAGCTTCTCACCCTCTCTAAGGGAGACGCCACCCACGCTTCTGAGAAAACTCATTTCAGCCGCTTGTACCCGCGGTCTAGTTCTTTCGGTCATGACCCAGTCTTCATGACCATAGGTGAGGGTAAGAACAAAAATTGACCGTTATATTGAGAGCTTTTCCTTCCAGCTCTCTTTTTGTCACAACGGTGCGGTAAAGCGAATGCAGTACCGCCACCACTGCTCTGATTCTCCGACCAATTCCCGCTCCATTTTTCCCTCACTTGCAAACAAGAACCCAAGATATTTGAACTCCTTTACTTGGGGTAAAGGTAAAGCTACTTTATTTTCATTTAATAATGAGATATACTTGTGCAAATAAAGATCTATTTTGCACATAACAGTAACAGACATGACTTGATGATGGTGAATCAAAAACCAACTGAGCTGTGGTTTTCTGACCATAACAAGATTCAGGGAAAGATAAATAAGCTATTGAATGGTGGGGGTGTGGCCTAGGAGCTGGCCAGGCCAACTGCTCAGGGTGTGGCCTGGGAGCTGGGCAGGCCTACTGCAGAAGGTGTGGCCTGGGAGCTGGGCAGGTCAACTGCTGGGGGTGTGGCCTGGGAGCTGGGCAGGTCAACTGCTGGGGGTGTGGCCTGGGAGCTGGGCAGGTCTACCCCAATGAGTATTTCAATGAGTCATTTGGAAAACTGTAAAATGTTCTCTCCATTGTCAAGAGTTGGACATTTAAGGTGTTCCTTTGGTGCCCCATGTGAGGCCCCCCCCCCTTTCTGAGATTGTGTTTTGATGAAATGTTTAATAAGTGTTTTTACCTTCTCCTAAACTCAATACATTCAGCGAGCGATTCCCAATCTGTAGAATGAATGTGTACGTATTCACGATTTACATTGAATTACCTGCACTGTTGTCAAACCGCCATGAACAATGTTGACTTCCCAAACCATTTCATGGTGCGATTTCTACACAGATAAGAAGCATTGGAGAGACATAATGTTTGTGGGAGTCCTTGGAGGACCTGAGGCCATGTAAAAACCACACAACATATTTATGTTCTGCTCTATTGATATTGAACAAAGCAACCCCTCCAGAGAAGCAGTCCGAATCCTTTTCTGAGGCTCCAGCTGACCCAGTTGAATTTGACAGCCTTATTTTGGCCGTGACGTATTTTGTCATGTACGTATGGCTGATGTCTCAGACCGACAGAAAATAGACCCAGGAGATGGCCGATAATTCTGCCGTTTACATCAAAAGTAAAAGGTAATCGATCGCGGTCGGTTCAAGTAGATCTGAGCCTGGTCGTTGTTTGCTTAATGTGGTCAGAATGGTAAATACTTTTCTTGGGGCCCGACAAGTGAGCAGAGATTAGACCGTGGGTGGACCCCACGGTGTCAGTCAGTGCGAGTTCAGATGGAGCAGCTGGCAACAGCGGCTTGAATATCCCCTATCAGCCCTGAACAGAGGACCTGGCCACTGACTGGTGCATTTACCACCTCAGCCTAATGCCCAGGGAATTCACTGCCCAATAACTGTAGCTCTGCCGAGATACAAAATGCCCATGGTAAGGAAATGAGTTGTTCAAGCTTCTGTGAACAAACTCCCAGGATAAAAGGGTTGTTATGGGTGATGGGTCACTTAGGCCATGACATGTCTGTCAGCTGATGACAGAAAGGTCAGCAGTGAGAGCTCGCAGCTCGTAGAGAACACCCTGACCCAGATAGACCTCTTTAAGTCTGCCTCAATGTGGAATGGACCAGTAACCCCCTCCCCGCCGCAACCCACTCCCACCCCTGCCCTCCCCCATTTGTCTGCCTCTCCCAAAATAAAGCTCCCTACTTCATTTAGCCTCAGTGGGTGTTATTCACTGGAATCTCCATACAAAGCTGTGGATTTAACTCACTGTGGTTCAGCTGACCCAGATGCTTTGGTGGCGTTGTCCAAGAAATCTTTTCCAACTTGTGCCCTTAACTCTGCATGAAAAGAAAGCCGTCCTTTGGCGTAGCCAGGGGTTATGGAGGAGGTCATTTAATTCTGATGAGAACCCCACTCTGGGTCCCAAAACCCCCTCCGTCCCACTTCAACTGTCCCCTTTTCCCTACACAGCCACTTGACCTTGCCCCTGCTCTAGTCAATTCTCTGAGTCTTATAGACATTGACAACAGCCTTGTTTATATCAGGCTCTTCCCTTGGCTAGTCTTTGTTTACTTGCATACACAGATTGACGTCAAAGAGCAGGACAACCCTTCCTTCCCGGGGAGCAAAATGAAAGGATGAAGTTTCAGTGGTAAAATGATGAAACCCGCAGACTTGTTTTATTGACAGTTTCGTTCATTCTCACAGACCCGTTATATAAATTGTTGGTTGAGTAGCAGAATAACAGCAAAAGAGAGTTGACCCCTATCTGACCCTGTTGGGATATTGCAGTGACTCTGAATGTCAGATGGCGTGCCAGAGATGAAGTGACATACCTGGTTGATATTTCAGAGACAGTGTGAGACAGCCACAGAGAGTCTGAGTGTTTGATTCATTTCTCTGTTGTAATTCATGTTTCTTTTCCTCTTTTAGTATCCTCTACGTCCATTAGCATCGAAAAATGACTGTTTGGAGGATCCCTGGAATCAGAAAGGGAAAAAGCAAGAAATGTCATATCTTCCAACCAGGATATTGGAAAACAATTTTTCCCACTGAAAACCAAGATGATGTTTTCCATGTTGGTGATGATGAAATTATACTAACGGCCCACAGTAGCCTCCACTGATATACCTCAGGCTGAGTGTGCAGTGTTAACATCTGCTGCAAGCCCAGGCCACTTCCCTGAGGAAAGGTAACACCTCTCAATGGGCCAGAGACGCAATGGCCCATCCAGTGGCCGGGACAAAACAACGCTCCCGTTACGTAAACCACGTTTGCCATAATGATTAGATTCCGGTCTCACTCGGACACAATAATGTGAGAACAGTAGTTCTTAACCGCCTGTTTTTCCTCTGGAGCTAAACGTTTTTTGGCAGTTGCACTGGTCGTTCAGTATTTTTGCGTTGATGAATATTTCTACTGATCATTCAATAGATCTAGATTTGCATGGGTGATGGGCAGCTCGCTTATCCCACAGATATGTATGACATGTATGAATCTCCACTGTGGTTGGTTTCATTCAGTGGAGGCCAAGCAAACAGTGGACGTCATGAAGTCTCCCAGGGGACCGTGACAAAACCTCCCAGTGTTCAGAGTGAATCTAACAACAAGCCTTCGTTTGGAGGGCTGTGGGCCAACATCCAATGGTTGATAATGAACTTCAAAGGTTAAATACAAAGCTGCAAGCCTACATGAAAATAAGTTATGGTCCAGTACGCCATAAGATAAGAATCATAGGTCTGTCTTGACATGGCGGATCGGGTTTCATCTGCTCTTGTTTTAACGGGACACGCTGTTCTTTTTTTCCTGGAAAGCATGTCCGTTGAGCAATACATTTAAGTCAAAACGGACTTGTCTCAACAGCTTACGCGCCTTTGTTTTCATTTTCCAGCCTGAGAAAATTATGTGCTAATCTCACTTTCAAAGCTGAAGAAAATACATTCCTCTCTGCACTCCGAAGCTATGCAGGCAAAACTCTGCAGTCGTCTTTTAGAGCTGGCACGTGGCCAACAGGCAACACAATAACACGGCCACGCGCGTTATATTGCCTTGCACCAGAGGGAGGGACAATCGCTTGAATATTCCTTTGACGCAAATAACACTGAAGGAACACATTTGCACTATTTAGATGTGTCGGCTCCGCCTCTCCCCGTCGCACATCCCCGTCGCACATCACCACCAAAAACACTATTTAGATGTGTCGGCTCCGCCTCTCTCCGTCGCACATCCCCGTCGCACATCACCACCAAAAACAGTGCAAGTTCACACCTCACAGAGGCTAGGCGAAGACAGATCGGAACATAATGTCAAAGCAGGCTTAGAATGATTTCATATTCAAATAAAGAAGTAATCATTGCTTAAACCTTTTACAAAAGCTGATAAGTCATATGGCACTGGGATGGGCAATCATGGCCAAATCGGTTTTTCAGATCTGTTTGTTCCGCAAAAGAGAAGATGTGTGCCTGAAATAGAGCAGTTCTTTCAAAACGTCTAAGACCATTTCAAATTCTACTGGCTTTCTATATAGAAGGAGTTGTTTAAGCCTGGCATGGATTTTTTTTACTAAAATCTCTACTAGCAACACCTCACCCTAAAGCATATAATGAGACAAAACGAGAGAGAGGAGAGAAAATCATCTGACATCATCATTCTCTTTGTGTGGTGTGTGTGTGTGTGTGTGTGTGTGTGTGTGTGTGTGTGTGTGTGTGTGTGTGTGTGTGCGTGTGGGGACATTTCAGTGGCATGAGAAAAAGCCCTCAACAAAGAGCATAGCAGTCAGAGGAAGCAGTCCCTGACATCCACCAAGAAGGCCAATAAACAAAAAGCCTTGTATGAGGCAACGCGTGGACATCTGTCGGGGGAGAAATGACCACCTTCAGATAACTCTAGTGTTGACTGGACAGGATTGGTATGAACAAAGATCATGATGGGTCTAGAATGTTTATTTTGCCAGACCCACATGACATCAGGGAAAAGTTCAACACTAGGCACAGGGCCTCTCAGTACTGCAGCTATAATGGATTGCTTTGGACTCCTCTGATGTCACTCTGACCTTTAGGGACCGGGTTCTTCGGCTAACTGCCCCCTGCCCGTATGTCAACGAGGCAATCGCACGGTCCACTCCCCCTTCATCGTCCAACTTCATACTGCCTCTCCTGATGAAAAGACAAAAAGACAATACATTAGAAAAATATATCTGCACTGTGCATTGGTGAGCTTGCCTGCCAGGCAGTTAGAGAGACACGGCAAACGCTGCGGGGACTTCACAGGCATAAACTGGATCCACACTTAGGACTTTTGGTTATAAATGCCAAAGGTACTGACTTTGTATTCTCTAGTAGCACTAACAGGTTTCCAAAGTAAATTGTTTGTGATTGGTGGAGAAAATGTCTTAGTCATTTTAGATGCTTAGGAACATTGTGTTTAGCAGTTTGGACATTTTAATAGGGCGATCATGTGATTATATTTCCCCTGCAAGAAAACAGTTTTTATTTAGCTAAAACAAGCATGCCTGCAAGATAACTGGTAAAAAATGTCTTTTGGACATTTTTCATAAGTGATCAAACTTCAGGTTTTGTACTGTTACAACCAGTACTTGAGAGAAAAAATGTAAACAAAAGGTTATTTGGTAGATAGGTAAGCAGGTGGGAGTAGTTGAAAGGTAGATTTGCATCAGGTGTGAGTTGTAGTTTATAAGGTAACTTTTTGAACACCAGCATAGGGGAAGTGAACTCACTCTACAGCATGTAAGTATTTGAATATGTGTCCTGTGAATAAGACAATGCAGTTTCATGTCAATATCATTTGTATACTTGGGCTCACTTGCCCAGTCTGGTGGACGTATTTTTTTATAAAACACTGGCTTGGCAAGTCTGCCAAACACCCCCAGAAAATCATTCACTTTTTAAAGACACAATGCTCCTTTCTATCCAAAGGCGAAAGCCGAGATCCACACAAACACACAAACACAAAAAGGCGAAAACAGACGGTGTTAGGAAGGAATGTCAGGCTCTCTGGCCCAAGACCAAACATTCTGAGACCGTGGATGGTTTTATCTGAACACTGTGCATTCCCAATGTCACAAGTACAAAAACAACAATGGCTACGTCTTCGTCATATGTCTTACGATGCCATGGTGGGGCTTCTCGAGACCGCGGTCGACCATTCCCAGCGGCTGTTGTAGTTTCTTGGATCACGTTTTTAAAAGGGCTGTAAAACAGGACAAGCAGCTTCCTCCCTGCAACCTTGACACCCTGGCCTAGCGATGTCTCACGTGTGTACCTGCTTGTGTTCTGGTCGGCCCTCATTCCTGTCTGGGTCAGAGCAGATAGAAGACGAGGGGAGGTAAAGTAATAACACATTGTTGCTTTGTTTTGTCACTACAGTGTAGCAACACAATGCTACGTAGCATTCCAATTGGTTAGGTTAGTTTTCAACCACAATAGAGGGAAATAAAATACAAGGGCATTATAATGGATTCCCTTGGGAAATTACCATGAAAAAGCGTCCCACATTGGTGACTGTTCCTCCAGCTACTAGCGTCCCAGTTGAACTCATATGGGACAGCGGATTCCCCAAATTAAAACAATTAACCAATATGAAATATTATCACAGTAGCATACAGAATGAAGGGGTCCCCTCCTGTGGCCTTGTATGGAGGCTCTAGCTAGGCACTTGGCCCACTCCAAGCACACTGCACGGAGAAAGAAGGGAAGTAAAAACATTTGCTCTGACATCACTTTCTCACACTTTCTGAAACTTGCACAAAATCCTTTAGGCTTTTTCCACGTGAGGTTCTAGTTCTCTTTGTTACATGCGGACTGCGTGTTAATTAGAGGCAGGAGTGCTAGAGAACCTTCCTTTGAGTAAGTAACATCACCCGGGTGACCTGGTTTCTTATATAGGCTTCTTTTGGGATTCTTTGGAAAAACCCAAGCATAGATCATTTGTAACTATTTGAGATTGTAGAAGTGGTCACGTGGTACCTGCACGCTTGCATGAAAATGACTTACAAACTGTGGTATTTTGGGATTTTTTTCAACCTAATTTTGTCAGGAAGTCATACTGAGACTGAGATGAGCCCTTGTGATAAACTCCCGCTAGGCCTGTTGCAGCCTTGAAAAAAGAGGTTTGGACCAAAGCCTTGGGTGTGATATGTCTGTCTCTGTCTGCTATCCATTATCAGCTAAGCTGTTGAGCTTGCTGCTCGTTTACGATGTCTGGCGGTAAATGAGTGAAATACAAATGATAGCGGAATCAATGCACACACACACACGCACACAGACCCAGACACACACACTGTCAGGCTGCTGCTGCATGATGAAGCAAACGTTATATAGAAGCACACTCGACGGACACAACAGGAAAAAATACAGCACTGTGACGAGATGAAGAATCAGTCTATCCAGGGAGCCAGAATAACGTATTCCCTCGCTGGGAAACGACGAACTCCATGGACTGCTGTGCTTTCCCTTCTTCCTCTTCGCTCTTTCAGACACTCAATGCAGTTCCCCTTTCTGTTTGGGGGTTAGCTGATGTAACATCACACGAGAGAGGCGCGTGTGCCGCCACGGTTACGTATCCAGCCACGGTTACGTATCCCAAGCTCTGCTACCGCTTGCTCCGGGGGAATTGGTCCGGCAAGGCACCATGCATAGCATCATTTCAGAGGGAGAAGACAGCCAACTGGATGGTTTGGAATAGGTGCCATAACCTCCCAGTCAAGGCTCACACCGGATAGAAAAGGAATAGCTTAATTGCACGCCTAGCCGTTAGCTCAACATTAGCTCTAGCCAGGGTCTGCACCTGTGGGTTCGGTGAGAGATGAAAATTATTAATTACGGTTTGAAATTGTTGGTAGTGAGAAGAATGTATTATCACTGACGCATTGTCAAAACAACCTTGGCGTTCTGTTACATCCATCGCAAATAGATGGCATACTACCCCACAGATGTTCTGTTTCCACTGAGACAGAATAAAATGCAGCCAACACACTGCCACCTAAAACAAGGCATTGAGGGTTTGCGCAGGTAAACCAGTCACATGGGGTGATTTTATTTAAAAAAAAACATGAAAACATGAATTAAAGTGTAGCAGGTCAGTGCGATCATTATATACTGTACTCAAGTGTATATAAAAAAACAAACATCTGCCAAAGGTAGAGATAAATTATGTAACTGCACAATGTGAACATTTCCAGCCATTGCCACTTCAGAGTCAGTAATAATTTTTTCCATGGCCTGCTCAATCTGATTTAGAGTTCTTCAACCATGTCGGTCGCACTGAACTGCTATACATGATTTTTCTAAGCCAGACCATTTAACCAGAGCCATTTAACTCGATCAAATAACTATTTCTACTACTGATAAAATGTGTTATTATTAACACAGAGAAACTATCAAGCTTGTTGCTATTACCAGTTACCAGACTCAAAAACAGGCCACATTTGCAATTTTCTTCTCAAATGTATGTAACAGATTCGCTTTTTTAACAAGTTTGTCCAGCAAGCTCAGTATAATATGCATGTAATATCCTCTCCTTTTGGCACTATAATTTCTGAACAAGCAAAATGCAACCTATTGTCAATTCTGACCAATGCAATTGTTTGGGACCTAAAAGGAGGCAAATAAATGTTCAAGGTCATATCCTTTTTATCCTTCATTACCAATATCACAATTCCTTGACTGCAAAAAATACAAAATCCCAAAATATATATCAGTTTTTTTATTAGGAAAATAATTACAAAAACATTGGCATGTTAGCTCAGTCAACAATAGCATTTGTATAAAATACATTCAGTTTCAGGCATGTGCCGCGAAGCGCACAACAGCCTAGCTGCAATGCTGACCTGAAGTCACCAGACTCTTCACCACTTGGAAAGGAGGTACAAATCCTCTTTTCTGGAATGTTCTCAAAAACACTTCTTTAAGTGAACTCCCAACTTAAGTGAGCAAACGTTTATGCGTAACGCGGTCAACGTTTAGACTGTTTCGAAAACGTCAAGGCACAAGCATCGATCCGGGTCGAGACAAATGGCGGGTCAGGTATTTCCTCTGTAGCTGATTCTAAAGCTAATGATCTGATCCTGTAGCAAATACAAACACCTCAGTCATCCTCATCATTGTAGCTGCTAAACTTTACACTGCCAATCAGTGCCTGCCTGTTTTCCGAGAATACGTTATACTCAGGTTTGTGCTAACAAACTTGCTTTAGCATAACATTAACTTATCTTTCAAATGTGTCCACATGCAAAGAACCTAATGGGTTTCCCCCATTTGTTACTGTGGTATTAACATCCAGAACATAATGACCCTGTCCGTACAGAGGATAGCTGCGGCTTCTGAATCTCTCAAGCAATAATTTCTTTGTTTGACACTAAAGGCCTCAGGTTTTCCCTTTTGCATAGAATTACCCGTGCACAGTGGCTAAAGATTTGAGCCTGCTGACTTCAACTCATCTTCACCAAACCATGACTTCTCAGATAAGTGCTAACTTGGAATAATTTGCTGGACTAAAAGTAGAAACAGTCATGGTAACGACATGATTCGGGGTCACCATGATACATAACTTGACATCTAGGCTATGTTACCAGGCAACGGAGGGGGGGTTGGGGAGTACAGATGATAGTTACAGCTGCATCAACGCCAAATTAGCAGATCATTTGTTCATTTGCAGAGGTAAACTGAACATATCACATGGCATTCTTTAAGGCTCAGCTATCGTCTGCAACTCCAACTCACCCCCTTCAAAAAAAATCAAGTGATCCTTCCAATATATTTCCCCAAACTCGGTAAAACACAAAATACATATTGTGTGGGAATCATTGATTGGCAGGAGAGGCAGCTCTGTTCCCTCACCCAGAGCCAGAATCACTTTGGAGGTCAGAAACCATGAGAGAAAATATATCCTCTTGTTATTTCCATGTGCTTTACGGAACATGTCCCTCTTTCTTTAAAAAAATAAATAAAAAAGGACTTCTTCCATGAAAAGGTCCCTTTGCCTCCCATCTCCTCCACCCTTTGTGTGGTACTCCAAGTCCCGTCCAACTAGAGGCCACATCTTGGGACTGGGTCACCAGTTTCGGAGAGTAACCGAGGAGAAGACAAATCTCTTCACTTCGTTTTGTTTAAGTCGGGTCATCGCGTGACGCTCAAGCGGGTCTCAAGGCTCAACATGTCATGCAACGCCGTCTCATGTTGAGCGGTTGAGGGTTTGGGTCAACCTGCGTGGACACAAAACAAACAGAGGTTTTAATGAAGCACAATGTGGTTTACAACTTGCATTGAGACTTAGGTTGACCAATAATATATGTGTGTGTTATGGGGTGCAGGCTCACCTCACAGTACACCGGAGGGGGCCGGAAGCGGAATTCCTGGACGAAGGCCCTGAAAGGATGCTCCATGATCCCCCCGAGGTCCTCCTGAGGACGGGGGGAAGTGGCATTTTGCTGGGCCTCTTCGTCGGTCACCACAGAACAGTAGTCGGGAGGAGCTGAGAGCACAGAGGAATGGAGGTCTCAGGTTATTCAACCATTTCCCACACGGGTGGAGATTTTTTTGGCGCCCGGCTCCGCACTTCAGCGGTAACACCGTCCGACCCGAAACGGACACTTACGCTCGGGCTGCTCAGGGATGGCCAAGCGAAGCCACTCCAGGTTGACGCTGTACTGGCTACTGACACTCGAGGTTCGGCTGCCGAATGGATGCAGGGGGATGGTGCCCATGACCAGGGGCAGCTCCAGGCACAGCTTGGAGGTCCCGGGGACATCCACGCACACCTACGGCAAACACACAGGAGGAAACCGGCTATCAGAACTACAGCCCTTAACACCCTCGTCGCCAACTGTAGAAACGACACCAAGCGAATGGGGGAGGAGGGGCGGGACCACGAGCATGAATGCGCCCGGGTTGCCGTCGGCGGCAAGCCGGTGAACTCACCCTGAGCATGTACTCCACTCTGATGATGCGACACTGAAGGATGGAGGGGCCGACGGGTGGTATCTTCATGGCGCGACCGTGCCACGTCTCTCGGCGCTGGGCGCCCACGACGTCGCCGCTAAGGGTGGCCACCACCGCCCGCTTCTGCTTCATGGTTCCCCGGGCGATGAACGTCTGCGTCTGTGTGATGTAGGCCTTGGGCACCACGGAGCGGGATGTAGCGTTGTCAAACTCGGCAAAGACGGGGATCACCTCGCCTGGAAGGTGGAGAATAGGGGCGATGAGTCGAAATGTAGCTCACATTTGGATAAGTGCTTGACTAAATGGCTGTTTTTTCAGGGTCACAGCGTTAACTCACGCTCGGTTCTTACCCGGGGTGTAGCCTTTGCGATCGATCTTCGCGGTTATTGACACCTGCCCGAAGTTCCGGTACCACACGCGGGCCATCTTTTCCTTAGAGCCAGCCTGGGGGGCCAACAGCACGGGGGTGTTGATGTCAATGGGCTCAATGACTGTGAACTCCTTCTTGATTTTCTTGACTGTAGCCCAGGGCCTATGAAGCTTCACTTTCACCCAGTACCGGATGCTTCCATGCTTGCCTTCGAAAGACGTCACTAGTGTCCTGTGGGGGGGGGTACTAATTGGTTAAAATGTAGCAGTTCGGATCAGATTTGGGCCTCTGGAAATGTGCCTACATTGTGTATTTGTATGCAAATTCCTAATTAAAACTATTATGCACACAGAGTGATACTTACTCTTCAGGCAACTGGAAACTGAATGGGAATTCGTGTCTACCAGCAGGGAGGAGAGTGAGCTCTCCATTATCTTAAGAGAAATTATAAAAACAAGCATTAATGAGTTGAAACCCGCTCTCAAAACACTCATCGTCACATAATGGACTCCTTCTTGACATATTCATTTACAAACTAACACAAATACAGACGTCACAGAGATCCATTATCGTTGTAATGATAAAGTAATCATCTGCGTCTCTATTTTCTCCTCAAACACAAGAAGACCATCACATGGCCTATACTGTTTGAAAAGGGGTGGATCCTTCATTGTCCCGAGAACATGTTTTTGTCAAACTGGGTGCTCTAGCTTGAATGGATTTTTGCATCAGAACCTTCATTTTTTGGTTATTTCACTTTCATCTAAAACAATTAAGGGCTGCCTTAAGGATGTTTTTTGATACATATTGTTTTCAGGATGAATCGATTTGCATAACAAATACTGTCAAAATAATGACAGGATCAAGTGCTTTGTCTTAAACACAACACGGAATCTGAAAAACACTGTACTCATTTAGCATTGGTAACAAGTAATATAAATACTTAGAACTTAGTTATATCGTTATATCAAAATGTGCCCATTCGAGAAAAGCACCACAAAAACACCCCAGTTATGCGGTCACAATAAAAACGGATTTCTCTTTAGTAAAATATCATCGAGTTGGTTTGTACATTCAGTTCAATAACAGAAAACTTCGTTGCTTTCATTCACACAGGGAGTGAATGACTAACCTGCTTGCAGAAGCACTTCTCTCCGGTTGAGATATTCAACTTCATCGCTGTAGTTTTGAGTATAAGCTGTACTGGACCCCGCAGAACGAGACTCGGTCCAATGCACTTTAGCAAAACCTTCGGCGTGCATCTTTAGCGAGTGCACTTTTCCTTCCCTTGCAAGATCCAAAACAACTTTCCCAGAGACAACGTCCCCGCTGCTGAACACGGGTGAATCGATTTCTGGAGAGTCGAAGACTATGTAAAACTTTTTCACATTGTCAAAAATCATCTTGAAGGTTGTTAATTCCAAATACTTCAATAAAAAGTATCTTGCTCTAGCTGTCAAAGAAGTCCTGACAGAAACGTTTGGCTCTTGAAATCCTTCTTGCTACTCTTGCAAAACAAAACTGTTCAAGTGCCCGCAGCTACGGCTCCTTTTTGCAAGACGAGAAAGGGGGCGGGCTCTCGGGTTATGTAAGGCCCAGTCAAAGATTGTAGCAGGCTAATAAACGTCTTCCCTGGGTGTGGAGCACCGAAGAGAACGAGGAAAACAGAGCCTGGTGATTGATGGTTACAGGTTCTTAGACGAAAACAGGGCAACTGAGCATGCCCCAAGACTGCCAAGATCCTCCCATTTGACAAAATAGTTTCACATAACATATCACAAGGTAATTGTTACCACTTTTGACCTGTTTATTACATGCCGTGCATGTGCCATGCTCTTTAGTTGCGTGGACGGGAACTAATTTAGTACAGTTTACATTTTATTATATAAAAGTCGGTCAAGGCTAATGAACTATGAAATCCTTTTTGTCACGTCTATAAAATGTAATTAAGATATGTTACAAGTGCAAAAACACGAAATGTACACGAAGTACGTTTGCTTGGAAGTCAAAAGCACCGATCTTAAAGAACTTTGAGTTACATTGCGATTGCAAACTCGAAAGGTAAAATCTTGTCCCAAAAACACAAGTTGTTTACTTCTGTATTTCCTGAAAAGTATTCGGGTGTTATACTGCCTCCCTGTGGTGTGAGCGTGATGAAGGGAACAGCTGCTCTTAGTCATGAAATCAAGACTACTGTATATGCTGCTGACTGGTAGAGAAATGTTGTTACCAAACGCCTCCTAGCGGCCATAAAGGAACTGAAAAAGTGCCAACAGTCACGTAGGCCTTCACTTCTCTAATCCACCTCGGTGAACTCTGACTCTAGACTGCCTATAAATGCTGGTCATATTTATAAATGTTTACAAGTATAAAGTATGAATTGGGGTCTATACAGCCACACAATATCAAATAATTATAGTTCTGGTTCAAAAGGCCCAGTACTATAGTTTAATCATATAAAGGAACAACCACATTGCTTTAATGTTTCACAATTTTCTTTACCTCCCATGATTAAATATGTATTTTTACATATGTATATTCCAATGCCCCTTACATTTAACAACTATTACTCAGACTAAAGGCAAAAAAAACTGGTTAATTTCAGAAGTTATATTAAGAGTCTGTTTAACTAGCTGGTACAAATACAATCTATCAATTGACTGGTTTTCTCTTAACTGATTTTATTCACCCAAAACCTAATCAAAGGTTTCACTGTAGCACCTATTATGCATTAATTACTAAAACATTCTCAGGAATAAAAAAAATTGGTCAAAGACGTTCAACTCTGGAAAAAGGACAGACTTGAATTAGTATGTGAAAGCTAAGGTCTGGTTTAAGATTTGGCCACAAACTCCCACGTGTTGTTTTTCCTGTTGCCTGAGAGACTGAGGCAGCATTTTTTAAAACCCCCAACGCCTTTTCAGAAGAGCAGCTGCCTTTGCCCATTGAGCTTCTCCACCCGCACCACTTTCGCTTCAGGTGATTCATTCCCAGACCACTAGTCAGTTTTGTAACGGTCACACTGATTGGGTGAAGACCTCAAATAATGATTTGCTTTGTTCTTATTCTGATCAACCTTTTAATAATTAAAACAAAGTTCACAATCATACCAGAATGAGGACATGTATAAGTGTATGACATACAAATTAAATTTTTGAACCCCAAAAGATCATTTCCTGTCATTCTCTTGAGAATATATCATCATTAGCATTTCCTTGGAAACTAATTTTGAGAGTGTGGTTTGAATTTTATTTTTTTTACCTATTATTTGATGCTTCCGGAAGGGATATTAAATCCAACATGTTGCTACTTTTTGTATAACTTACACATCTACATTACCGGCACTTCTGGATGAGAGTGTCAGTTTTTCGTCTAATTGTTTTGTTAGATGTGTCCTCACCTGGAAATTAAAATAGTTTTCCTCAACAGTCATTACACACTTTAGCAAAAGTTAGCTACCACTAGCGAAACCATTCAATAGAAAGAGTAAGGGCTGGTCAGCATAATTTTGGTCAAATATGGATATGGATTGTTGAATATGGAGTTATTTAAACCATGATCGTTGGACAAACAGTGTCTCCCAAAATGCATCTGAATTTTTTAACTGGAATGACCTACTTCGAAAGGCTGTGACCAACATTGGTCAACCTCTTAATGCAAGTGATCTATTTGAATTTGGACAGGCTGACTCAGCTAAGTGTGAATTAGTTGTACCATCCTCTATTCATGAGGTAAGTTGTGGAGGCAGATGTGTATCCAGATATTGTTTAAGGGGTTTTTAAGTGATATAATGCCAATAATTCATTTGGCACAAACTCTGGTATCTATATTTTTTCTCCATATATTAACTTTTGTTGAAATTTACAGTCTTCTTACTGAATGGAACATTCACTAAACAAGTATGTAAACTGCTGCTATGCTTTACCTAAGATATTTAAGGTAAATGCTCCAAATGGGCAAAATATTACATCTTAAATGATCACTGCTTTTGATCTCAACTAGGAGACAATCCCTACTAGATGGGCTAATTCATCAGTTCACTGAAGTCAACACACGTGTTCTTCTTGGATGAAATGCCATATTTGTTACTGTCCCCTCTGAAATTACTCAAGCTCTGTGTACCTCCTTGATAATTATTAGATCAGAAAAACCTTCTAGACCAACCAATGGATCAGATGAATTGGGACAAAGCCAAAACATAATACAGCGTAATGAAAATATCAGCTGCTCCAGACAACTTTTTGGGGGCATTTTGGAGCTGTTGACCTGGAGTTTCCCAAAAATGTTGTGTATGTGTGGATCATGCGCTGCTAATGTTTATTATATACATAAAATCACAATTGCATTCAAATACATCACAAACATTCAAGTTTGACCGGTGAAACTTTCATGTGTACATTTCTGCTAAAAAAAGTAGGGTCCACAGACAGCTTTAAAATTCATCATTGGGTTTGAAATGTATTGGTTAGAGACGATCCAATATCTGATATTTATGATTTGTAAAAGGCCCCTTATTGAGGTCCCCCAAACCAATTCAATGGAATAAGTCTGAATTACGAACCTAATAACAGGGTAGCAGAGGACTTCACTTGCAATCATCAGGCAAGTCTTAACCTGTTCTAGAGTGGCGAAATCGAAATGCATGATTTTACTATGCAATGATATTCGCTAAACATATGGGGAAATGAATTCAACGAACCTCAATAGATGCTAAACCATTTAAACAAGTTTATAATACTGAGAAATAATACATAGAGTTGCCAACAGTCAGTGTGCTTTCCCATGAATACAGGAATACATACCTCGGATGAGATATTGCCGCTTCCTGAAGTAGGTGATCTTAGACGTGTAGTCGTTGTAAATTGAATTAATGCCCACACTGCGATTCTCAAGCCAATGGGCAGTCGCAATTCCTCTTCCAAGGACCTTCATGGAGTTCACTTTTGTCCCTCTATTCAGCTCCAAAATGACCTTACCCGACACAGTCACACCGCTGGCATAAACTGCATCGTCCGGTCCATCCAGCTCCAGTTGAAAACTTTTTATAGTCTTGAAGGTCATTCTCCAGTAAGCAAAACAATATACCCTGACCCAAGAAGTCGATCACAGACTGTTCGCAAATCTCGAATTTTAAAATTCACCAAAAAAAAATTCACCAAAAACAAAAATCGTTCGCACCAACAGTTTAAAAATATATCAAGGAACCAAACGTTCCTTCCAAAAAAGATGGATTCTAGATGACTGAACACGCGATAGGAGGCTTTTGAATTATTCACTGTTACATTGATAGGGAGCCTATTTTGTTATAATATGATTAACATATTATTATTACCTATATACACGGGATAGCAAAAAGAAATAACATGAAACTCAAAGCTCCCAGTTTGAAGAACAAACCGAAACCAACATCTGCGGACTGTGATGTGATTACATCCGGTTTCCCGGGATACAGTCATTTTTAGCACAGCTCCCTTCCGCTTAAAAACAGTATGTTGGAACTGCGCTCAGGCATTTCTTTTACGCTTGCTACGTGACAAAATGCTACCGTCTACTTTAGTGCTTGAAGGATCGAAATGCTCAGCGTTCATGGATCTACCTCGATTAGCCTTTTATGTCCAAATACCCCGTCATTAGGAGTGTACGTGTCACGTACGCATGTTTGGTAGCCTAGTGCTTATCCGAATAAATTATTTAAATTGAGTTGCGTTTAAGGAATTAATTTTTGTATTGCATTGTTTGAAAGCAAGATCCTAAATCATCCACATTTGGTTTCATTTCACAAGAATGACACTACATCGAAATAGGCATCAAGTGAGAAACTAAGACAATCGTTCGAGTAGTAGTTTAAAAAAATACAGGTTAGAATATAAATGTATTTACTCAAATATAGAAAGAAAAAAATAACGTTCTGTCACCGTAATAACCTTTTCAGTTAATGTAACACCAACTGAATTTTTGCTCTGCCAGGAGTATCCCTACATTACAACCCGTAATTTACTATTAAATCTACACTACGGTCCCACAAATCTTCACAAGCATCTTCTGTAGACCCCCTGTAGATAGGCTCTCAGTACATGTGAATTCTGTGAAAGCCTCTTGAACCCTCTTGAAACTCTGTTATCTTGGTGACAGCCTGGTATAACATATGGATAAGGGGTCCTACATACTCAAGACAATGTAAATGCAGGTACCATCAACCAAATTAAAGGAAAGTAGAACTCTGTTATGGGCAGTCAGCAGACTTGTCCTACATTATCCAGAGGCCCTGGTTTACAAACTACCTAACTGCTATGTGTGTGTGTACATTGATATTTCACAATCAACCTGGATGGTCCACAAATTTCTGGGTCAATGTTTTGGCTAATTGAGTCATTAATATTGCCAGGCTTCTTATGAGTTTCTTCTCCAAACATGTAAATCACTTTGGTAGCTGTGGTGGTCAACACAACAAATGATTAGTCTGGTTTGAGTTGTAAGTACTGTATGTATCAAAACCAGTGGTCTTTGTCTTACAAAAGACTTGTATGTTATTAAAGATCTGATTTTATCACAATGTGCTGTTTCCAATAGTATGACAGTAATACTATATGATAAGGTGTTTTCAACAGTTGCTCAATAGTACCAGGACATTTGCTCAATAAATCAACAAATCAAGGAATAAAGTAAAGCCGTGGACTTTAAACCCCTTGATACAATGGTGTGATTATGGTACAATTGTGCTCAAAAGTTTAAATATCAGGTCAGAAATTTAGATTTATAAAAATGTTATTTAAGGATAGTGATCATATGAAGCTATTTATTATCACACAGTTGTTTGGCGCCTTTTTATATCATATTGATAACAGAAACCACCCAAATGGCTCTGAGCAAGTTTACATTCCCTTGAATCTTTGGCCTTGTTACAGACACACAAGGTGACTCACACAGGTTAAGATGGCAATTAAATGTTCATTTCCCACAGCTGTGGCTTTTTAAATTGCAATTAGTGTCTTTGTATAAATAGTCAATGAGTTTATTAGCTCTCACACTGATGCACTGAGCTGGCTAGACACTGAGCCATGGGGAGCGAAAAAATAAATTGAAAATAAATTTAAAAAATGGTCAAAAGACCCATGTAATAAGATAATGGAACTTTATAAAGATGGAAAGGGATATAAAAAGATATCCAAAGCCTGGCAATATTTAGTCTTACAATATAATCTGCCAAACAGGGAGCTTTGTTACTTAGCAACCGTATGCTGTAAAGTTCTATACTTGTAGATTATTGGCAGTGACTGGCACTTTGCCAAGGACAAAGTGGATTATAATCTCTTTGATCAAGAGTTTAGACATTTTGGAAAGGTCACTGAAATTGTTATATTTAGTCACAGTCAGTGTGACGTTTTTCCCCCTTACCGAGCAAAGTAGTTCACTCTAATCACTACCCATGTCATTTCAGTGAAAAGAAAATGGTAACAAGTTCATTTTAAGGCAAAGCGTGGAGATGCATTTTATTTTCTATTTTCAATTGGGAGTCCCTGGGAGCTTACAATTGTTTTGCGTGCCAGATCTTTCCAAAAATGGAACTTCCATTGCTGTAAATCAGACAGTTTATTCATTAAGTGAGTTCTAACTTCAGATAAGTACAGGACTAATATGGCATCTGGGTGGGTTGTCTGAGTAGTTCCTGGACAGAGGCTTGTGCCCAAAAGCCTCCTTATGGGTCGTGTTGAAATGTTGCTCGTTGTTAGGGGCTGTGATGTGGCTGAATTTAATCTACAGAGAGAGATCCAGGGAGAGACAGAGAGAATGAAAGAGGCAGACAGGGAAAGAGAGAAACAGAAACAGACACAGGGAGTTAAAGAGACAAAGTCATTGAAATACACGATTAAAAGACACAGAGAAATAACATCTTGCTGATGTATGCTAATGGAAGAGCAGTGTGTGTGTACATTAACAGTGTGTTGATGTCAACCCCCTCTAAGGACACCAACTATCACGTATTCCAGGAAGATATGAGCATCGTTAGAGCAATGTAGTGGCAACACACCTCCCTGTTCTGACCCCTGGTGGTGATGATTGTAAGTGCATCCCTCGCATGTTTCCTACTATTTGAAAAACAAAGTGGTCATAGGTATCGTTCATGCTGTAGAGGCATGGTGTGAGATCCTCACCAACTATCCTGCAATTATGAGTGTGTGCCAGCATGAGTTTGCATAGGTCTTTGAGGTTTACAAGTGCACAACAGCTTATCCGGTTGGTTAGAATAACTTGTCAATGTGGTTACAATACATTTCAATGAAATCCAAATGGGCATAATTAATAATCCATTGTAGCGCACAGCCAGACTAGAAGACGCTGATGTCCTCGTCCCTCAGCAGGACTGTTCTTCAATCTCAGAAGCACAGGAACATCTGTGCCACTGAATGACAGGGTCCCTCTGGGGAAAGTCAATCTATAATGGCATACCTGATGAAGATGCCTTGGGCTGACTTCCTGCTTCGTGGAGTGCAGTGGCACGAAGTCCCTTTGAAAAGTAGTCATGGCAGGTCCAGGCTCTGAGTTTAAAAGGCAGAAAGGTCATCCATAGAAAGGGCATCCATGTAATTTTGTGTTTTAGGTCAATAGTCCCTACAACACCCAGTGGATCACAAATCACTGCTATACTTAAGAACATTTTGGCCCCTCTCTCTCTTACCTTGGCCAGCCAGCACGTGGCCTGAGGGATGGGTGCAGGGCCGAGCTCGGACGATCTCCCTCTTGGGATAGTCTTCCTGGGCCGCTGTGCTGTAGAAGAGGCCTGCCTGACTTGCTCTACCCAACTCCACGTTGCTTCGAGTCCTTACAGTGGCTCCCCTGCAACGCACCGGCAGCTCTCTGTGGTTCCGCTGTGGACAGGAGGGAGAATCAACCAGGCCGGAAAGGAAAGCTGTAGTCAGATCATATGATCAAATGTCTAACTTAGTCAGGACTCTACCCACCTTGACAGGTTACATAAACAGCATCTGATGAATGTCATAAACAAGCAGTAGCAAACATAAGCACAACACTAACACCTGGAACTAATCAGGATTATCATCACTTCTAATTAAAAACAGACTTTATAACAGTACATGTATTTTGAAATGCCATCACTTCTAATTAACCTCAACACTGATTCGAATGTCGTTGAAGCCAGTAACACATTTTGCTAAAAACTGTGAGGATTGCGGTTTCACCTCGGTGAAGAAAAGGCTATTGGTTGTGGCCGTCATCCACTGTTTGTTACGGCCAGGATCAGTCTCTCCTCTGGGGATGGAGCTCAGAGTTTTGTTGGTCTGCATCACTGGAGCAGCCGCTGCGGAATAGACCCCAATCCAGGCAGTTGGCCAAGCAGGAGAATTAGAACGCTGAAGCACTGAAGCCTGTTTCAGATCAACACAGCACTCGCGTGTGGACAACTTCATTTTATACGTTAACATTTTCATTTGAAAGCAACGATTCAACCCTGCTGTGACATAGCTTGCTTGAGGCAGGACACAGGCTCTGGTAGAACATAGGTCTCTCAATAAAAAGAACTAAGACATAACAATACCAAAACAAGACATCACCTGAAGAATGTTACAAAAAGGAATGCAAAAGACAGAGAAGATAGGAAAAGGAATGGAGGCAAGGGCACTAACAACCAATTGGTGTCTGTGCTCCAAATGAGGGAGGGACGGGGTTGGATCTAACTGGAAGACGTGACTCCTGCAAGGTGTCTTGGCTCAGTTCACTCACAACGAGAAGAAAAGCAGATAACAGGTCGAATTGGTGCTGTCAGACAATTAAATGAATGTGATCAAGTTAACAGAAGGTTTTACAGACTAATGAAGACAATCACTTTGGATATGCTCAATTTGATGTTTTATATTTATATTTTTAAAATCTTCTTTTGCATTGTTTTTGGCTGTTCCGATTATGTATTTTGGAGGTTTTCAGCATATTTTTAACACTCAGACATATTTTTGTTAAATGATTAACTCAGACAGCCTGTAATAATATTAAATATCTATGACTGACAGAGAAAGCTTTGCTTACTTACCTGACTTGCCACCACAAAACGAATCAGCCATTGTTGATGTCCATTTGTTTTCAGAGTAATCCCCAAGATTGACTTTTAACCGTTTCAACATACTGACTGGACTGGGTCAATAAATCGATGCAGTAAACATATCAAAACATGTTTAAAATAAGGATTATGGTTATCACAGTCGCATGTTATTACATGTTATTAAAGTGTGTCACGTTATCTGACTACAACATGAAGTATTTTTGAATTCATGGGAATGTTGACATACCTCGTGACACCAGGGTGGCTGAAGGACAAACTATGGGTTGTTTCAGTTTCCAGAATCTTCTGCGGATCTCCCATTGCCACGGAGGAAGGGAATTGCTGAACCAGAAAAGGCAAAGTACATTGAATGCCCATCTCATCTAAAGCCATAGCAGAGCCATGGAATGGGTTTGTCGTGGCCTATATTTTTCACAGAGAGTTATAAATAACAAGAGGGCTGTCAAAGGGCCCGTTCAGTCCTCCCTGTATTTAATGACCCACACAAAAAAACTGTCACATGATTCCATTATTCTCAAGCGGAAACTTTATGGACATCCATTGTGCAGTACTTCAGGCAGTCAGTGGACGTGGATACCTTCTCCACAGGCTGGGCTGCGTTGCCCCGTTGTCCCTTGAACACATCGTTGTGGCTGGAAACAAAACGGTTGTCGTCCCTGTTCTCTTTAATGGTGGGTTCTCCCCCTGAATCACACGGGCATTCACAAAATCACAATCTGACCGAAAAAACCCCCATAAAGAGTTACTTCCCCTTTTGTTTTACCAGAAAGGTTGACTGAGAATATGTTCTCATCTGACACAACACAAGTAATACAGGCATAATGTTTTTCAAAGCAATTGAAGGGGCAAGTATGTGACCACTGTAAAGAGCTTGTGCATGGGCCTACTGTGACATGTCATAGTATACAAGCAATGAGAAAACCACACCACAGATTCAGTGCTGCTACGAACAAAAGGACACGTCTTTAATAGAGCCACTGACCCAGATGTTTGACCTTGGACTTGACGATGGGCGACACATTGTACGGGGTGAACAAAGCTCGATAAGAGGTCTCAGGAAACTCCTCCTCCACTGGTTTCTTCTTGAGAGTCGTGACAGGACAGGCGGGCCTGGTCTGGGACAAGGCCTGTCGCTGGAAGCCTTCTGCTTGGGTGGTCAGGAAGTCGACCAGCCTGGGGTCTTTATGCATCTGGAAGTTGGTGCATAACTTGGTCCAGGCAGGTGTGCGGATGTGTTGGACGCGTGGATGGTGGGGATATGACCTGACCGCTTCAGTCAAATACTCCTGGATCCGATTCAGGTCTTTGTGTTGGACCTGGGCAGGGGTGGGTCGAGGGATGGGACCTCTCTTCGAAAGGGTGGCGAAGGAGTTGAAGTCTGTCCGAAAGGATGTCTTACATGTCTCTTTAAGGCCATCATCACTGCTGCCATTCCGAAAAGGAATATGTGAGGACTGAAGGAATTCTTTTCCCATCACGGGGGCTTGAATAAATGTGGTTCCAGCCATATCACGCCTTGAACTGCTCTTCTTTCTACGTTGTCTTTCTCCTCACATTACCAAGCCTTCCTGTTGGGCTTTTCTTTGTTAGAAGTGTGGAAATAGAATGCAGTGGTATCACCATGGAAACCTATCTAACATACAAATTATGATTACGTCACAATACAGTGAGAACTCAAATAGAAACACTCTGTTTTCCTAAATCATTATCATCCTGGCAGGGTTTTTAGCAGTAAACATTCAGATGACAAACTGTCACTGATAATAGATTGTTCTTATACATTGTAAACCCCAAATGTGGTTCCATCACCCAAAACATCGACTGCACTGAGAATATTTGAGTACAGGTAGTTACTTCAAATAGTTTGTAACCATTACTCAAACGGGGCCCAGATTTAAGTTGTATTAACTTAAAATAATTGTGTTACATACTAAACCACACCTCCAATATAATTTGCCCTTTCAAATGAACTCTTCAGAGTCCAAAGAGACCAGGTTATTAAATTCACTCACAATATTTCTTTCATTCGAGTTCCTAGACAAATGTTAAATTCATAACACATTACACATCCCAAACGGCCTTAGTTTGAGGTCATGGTGTGCAAAGTACAGTGGTCTGAAAGTCATGGTTGAAAGATTCTTATTACTTACATTTCCCTGGAAATGTTCTGAATAACCATAGCATCTGTACTGAGATTTTTGGAATACTTGAGAACTTCAGTAATGTTTGCCATCATATGTACTTCATAAATTGATTACTTTAGACAAATGTATGTTTTTGATCATTGTACGGCTAAGACCAAACAATCAGTCCATGTGCATAAAAAAGGAAAGACGAAACAATTCCAAAATAAACCTTCAGTAGAGAATGATGGGAACATTTGCATTTTAAACTTTGTTTGAAAAGTCAGTATTTCATTTCAAATTATTAGCAATGTTCGACGAGCATTGAGTTCCACTTGCTAAAATATGTATTACGTTTGCAGTGTACTATCATTTGCTAACACTTAGCAGTTCCTTGCCATGCTAATAAAGCGCATCAGAATCCATATCATTCTATTGTTCTATGTAATCGTCTGCATAGAATACACGACTCATCTCCGTCCAATGTAACCTATCAATTATGAAACACCATGGCATGATTAATTCACCTATTGGTGTACATGCATTTGGCTGCTCTGGGTTACAGAGATCTGAATTAACAGGCTTGATATTAAACACGCATAGGAATGTTTCATGTCAGCAAGGATGTTTATTTATCCTTAGCAAAGGGAAGTGACTTACCCATTCCACGGGGAAGCGCATCACCTGAATAGTTGCAACTACCCACTTCCTTACCCGAAGTGCTATTCATGCATCATTTAGCAGTTTAGTGGATAACCTTACTGTAACAACTAGCTTTGTCTCACATTCATGTATACACACTGATTGCATGGCAACACGCTCTATAAGGAAGATGCTGTTTTAAAGGATAGTTCCTAAATCACAGTTGCTTTGGGAACACCTTTTTGGTATTAATGTTTCACTGTGGCCTATTTTTAGCTATCAAAGTGAACCCGTCCTCTTAAATTCATACATTTATCCATTAGCAAATCCACTGGCAATGATGGGCATAGTAATAGATTGTCAAACGTATTCATGCCTAGGTCCATACTGTTTGTTCACATTCACTTAATTAGATATTAGAGTTAAACAAGATTGTATGTATGTCCTGAGGCTTTAAAATGATTGTTTTTCAAGATTTAGTGGGTAAAATACAAGATTATCTCAAAAGCACAACATTGTATCAAGCAAGTGCAGATTTCCACTTTTAAAACACATCTGACAAAATAGACAACGCTGATTTTATTCTGGGAAGATAATGTACACATCAGAAATCCTTATTAGGATTTGTGATATGGAGTTACACCGGAGTTACACCAGCAGATGGCATTATAATTGTATTATGTAATACCCGCTCCAAGTAATCATGATTGATCGTGTGAACTGAGGATACAAGTTAGTATAACAGTACTATGTTACACGTTTGTATTATTCTAAGCAAAGTTCAAACTTTTAGGACTCTTTTAGGAAACAATGTGTGCGGTTCAAAACATTTCGTGAGGCAGCGCAGGATGTAATGTAACGTAACATCCGCCTTGTACAACCTCTTTCCGTTGAGGCTCAGCTAGCGGCCGGGTGGGTGCACGTTCTCGTATATTTCTTTTTAAAAGAAATTACCTGTAAGACGCATTTATAATGCAATAAAAGTACATCACCGACACTCCGCTAACGGATACGTGTCCAAGTAGAAATGTGGTGGTCACATGTGAAACGTTTAAGTTGTAAATGTTAGTATGAAAAGATAACGAGCATGTGGCATATACAGGCCTTGGCTGGACGGAATGTTCACTACAGCAGCTTGCCACCGCTACCGCTAGTTAGTAAGTTAGCGACGTGGTTATGGCTGCTTGTTCTGATTTCTAGATGACCATTATGTATATACATTTTAACTCCAGATATGACTCCATTGCATTGCTTTTAATGTCATTCGATGCATGTCATAACATTTGTGCCAGGAAATGACATAGTAACTACTACTAGTGTAAGTTAACCCAGGCTATCAAAAACCTGCTAGTTTGTCATTAGCATCAACTCACGTGAACTGTTCTCCCAACAGCCTGCCAAGATGCAGATCTTCGTGAAGACGTTGACGGGGAAAACCATCACCCTTGAGGTGGAGCCCAGCGATACCATCGAAAATGTCAAGGCTAAGATCCAGGATAAGGAAGGTAAAGTAGTCCAAGTGCTTTGCACATTGACGTTAAGTGTACTTATCTGAGTTTCGTTAGCTAGTTGATCATATACATACTTTGTTTCTCTCAGGCATTCCACCTGATCAGCAGCGTCTGATATTCGCTGGCAAACAGCTTGAGGATGGTCGTACTTTGTCCGATTACAACATCCAGAAAGGTAAGAAATAGTTAACAGCTATACACCAATAATAGGATGGTCAGATACAATTCAAATGTTGGTACTGATGTTATACTTTGTATTCCATGATATACAGCAGCTTCAGTTTAACAGATCTCTTTCATGAGGAAAGGACTAAATATTGCTGGATGTTTACCCCTTATCAAAAATGCACCTGAATTCTTATTACTGTCCAATAACTCGCATCTGGTTTGGTTGTTATGAACATTTCAGGGCAGAGAGAACTGATGATGATTTCATGTCTCAGTTAGTGACCAAAGCAAAAATAATTGTACCTCATTTCATTCAAAACGATCTGACAACTTGCCAAAACAATGTCACATCTCAGTCTGGTAGGGTAGGGAATATCATTAAAAAAACTGAAAGTTTAATAAAAAGGCTTTCACATTTTGTATTGTAGCCCTTGCTTTTCGGTTGGGCTCATGCGACTACTTAAATGATTGGTAGTTTAGACTTGCTCAATGTTAGCAAATGATTTATGTACTTTGACAACTACATTAATGACACTTGGTGAAAGATCTGTTAATTGGAGTCTAATGCCGTTATGTTAGGGAACAGCCCACTAATGAGTTAGGCATGCACAAAATATACCTGTGATGACGACTGGTCTTTTATATTCACACGTATAGAAAAGCTACATGTTCTTCCCCGGGAGGCAAAAATCAATTCCTGAAATGGCTTCAATCACAAATTCTCAATGTGGACTTTGAAAATGTTTGTTGACTATTCATGTGCCCTCCTGCTCCACGATAATGTTGGAACTAATGTATTTCTGATCAGTTTGAGACTCGAGAGTTTCTCAATGAGTAGACAAGTGATGTGCCAATCTGTCGCAGTCTGTTAATGTGAATTTGGGACCAACGTTTTTTTATGTTGACATCAGCTTGTCGTTCTTTTCGTGTTCCAGTGCAAAGCATTTTCCATTTTAAAAACATGACACAGTAGTCTAGCTTCAAAAATGTCTGCCTCCACTTCATAGCATAAGATAAACAGTATTTCTGGTATGCATCTCTACCAGTAGGCAAAACTACTTCTGAGTTTTCCACAACACAACTCAATATCACTGTTGAGCGTTTTAAAGTCCTGATCAAGTTTGACTTGCAGACGTCAATGTGAGGCCTTCTGGCCTGAAGTCTTAGAGTATGGATTTGCCCAAAACAAATGGATGAATGCGTGTGATTGGTCCCCTCCAGAGTCCACCCTGCACCTGGTACTTCGCCTGCGTGGAGGCATCATTGAGCCGTCTCTGAGACAGCTGGCTCAGAAGTACAACTGCGACAAAATGATCTGCCGCAAGTAAGTACAGCCACTAATGCTTGTGTTCAACGGTCGTTCTAGTTTCCCGTTCAGAGTCGTAGACATTCGCCTGGATAAGAAAACAAGGTGACTGAAATGAGCGCAGGAAATCTGCTTGAGCGCGACTACGGTGATGTTCGTGCGAACAAACGAAAATGTTAATGGTGTCAGCTTGGATGGGCCAGTTTGTTTCATATCAGCCATATGCATTCTCCGATGACACGGTCAAAAATGGCGTCAGGAAAATGTCTTGGGATTTATTAGGCTGAAAATTGCAATAAAATGAACGTGTTGTTGCAGGTGCTATGCCCGCCTTCATCCTCGTGCTGTCAACTGCCGCAAGAAGAAGTGTGGACACACCAACAACTTGCGCCCCAAGAAGAAGCTGAAGTAATCTTTTGGCAAGTTGCTTTGTGGCATATGCAGAAGCTTTATGTTAAATAAACATTTTAAATAAACCTAGATTTGGATGGCCTGCTTTATTGTATATTAAGTAGATTTTAATGAAATTCTGGAAAATACTTTATCCTTCGTGTGGATGTGTAAATGGATCCGGACAAACCTGCAAACTGGGTTTCATCGCCTGTTAAAGAAGTCTCTCCTCCAATATTTCTCATTGTATTGCTCTAGTCACTCAAAGTGGTAGTGGGGCTGTTATCGTATCCAACACTTCCTGGCCATAGACACGGCTTACGCAGCGATCAAGTTAGAAAAGGTCCACAAGATTAGGTGTTAGGGGAAGCCAGGACCATTTATTAGCTCCTTACTGAACCAGAATACTAGAAGTTGCTATTATCTTATGGAAGAGCTACAAGACTTCATGTTGGGTTGCGGTCCTGTGAATCCTGTAGAGAAATCCAGATAACGCAGCTACATGAAATTGTATGCTTATCTTCGGTTTTCCAAACAGATGAGTGCAGGTGACAGAAATTGATACGAGATTGAATAAGAACAATGACTGCCAAACCGTGGGGAAATACATTTGTACTGTGCAGATACATAGTGTCAGAAAAAACTACAATACTGCAACTTTTTAATGTTAAAACAGTATTCACAATTGAAGTACATTTAGCTTTGACAATATTGAGTTCCACATACAATGCAAGTTCAGTTTAATGTTAAAAAGGTCCTCTAAATGCCTGAAGTAAAATCAGGCAAATGTTCACTGGCTGTTAATACTGCAAAAATGAATCCTCAATTTCTTTCCTCGTTAGAGCCTCTGCTGAATGACCTACCTTTACATACCAATAATCAGATTAATATAAGGAAACTGATTTTATTTGAACAAACTTCGATGAATTTTTAAAGCAGGTTGCTGAGGTATTGGTGCTAATTTAGTAACCTATGTCAAGTATATTAGGACAATATCCCAACAGATCCTTCACTCCCATTTCAAGGAAAATTCTAAAGGCAATTTGACAGTTACAGTACAATTGCTTTCTAATGTATTGTGCAGTACTGTTAAGACAGTATGGCTCGTCCATCATACATGGGTAAGAAAAGTGCATCTTTGGTACTGTATTTCGTATTGTGACTACAGTCGTATGATGATACACAATATGTAAACCGTTTAGACTTGTAAAACAACCATGTTGATGTGATAGTGTTCCCAGACACTGAATATAGGCATCATGACGCGCACAGAGCTGGTTAAACTTTTGATTGTCACATTTGTTGGATTCAGTTTGGTAGCCACACAGTCTACATGTATATGAAGCGAAATTACAAAACGTTGTTCAACAAATTGCAGTTTGTCATTATGATCGACAGGCTTCCGTGAAGACGTCACAGCGTACTGGTCAAAAACAGCACTGCTAGTTCAACACAGATGTACCTTATTTGTTCTTACCTAAATAATCATAAGCAAGAAAAAAAAAATGGTGTGCATCACTTAAATTCCAAATAGCAAGTTAGTTTCAATGACTCAAGTACAGTACATCTTTATTAACGCTACTTGTGCTTTTAAGTCTGTAAAAGGTTGCACATTGGTTAATGCATATAAGTAATTATTGTACTTGGCAAGTTCCTTTGCTGTCCTCATGCACATTGTCATTGAGTCGCCTTACTAATTAGGCCTCTGCAGTTTAGGATTCTGCAGAATTATTCTGGTAGGATCCCCATGTCATTTATGGCAACTTAATGTTATACAATACATAAAATAATAATGGTACATTTTAATGAATTGATAATACTGACAAACTTAACGGTTATTAGGTACCTACATTTCTAAGTGAAAGCCCAGATTCAATTCAACTACATCTGAATAACCTCTGATTGCATGTTGACTGAATCATAACCTAAAGCAACAATTACATGAAGACGGTGATACGGTCAATGGAACGATTCTCTTCCAGCAATGGAAAAACAGAGAGACACGTGAATGTTATGCTCTCGCCAACCACCACCATGGAAATAACAGTAGAACTGGTTCTCATGTACCTCAGCAACATGTTGATCCAAGGTTCTACAATTACCCACCCCAGTAATGTGCGTGAGCAAACATTGGTCCAAAAAAAAGTTGGCTTCCTTCTTTGTCCATTGCCCTCAGAAATCCTATAAATGCTGTGTGCTATTTGTCAATGAGCTTGGCCAGGCATTGTCGCAGGTCGTTCAGGTCGTAGATCTTGACGTCCAGGACGTCAATCACCCGCTGAACCTCACTCTCGGCCCGTTCGCGCTCCTCCAGCGAGGAAGCCAGAGTGTGTTCAGCGCTCTTAACCCGTTCTTCCAGTTCTGTGTTACGGGTCTCCAGATCCTAGAATGTTCAGAAGACGTCTTGTCAATGTCAAACTTTAAAATCCATTCATGATTAGGGGTGGGATTTTAATTCTGCATTACTCATAAGACTGTAACTAGTCAGTGGACATGAAGCAGCTACACTTATTTGACTCTACATAAAACAAACGCAGGTTGCAGAATAGTTAGAGAAGACAAAATCCGATTTAATTGCCCAGACAAAAAAATCCAGATATGATTTACACACTATTGGGACATTTATATACCCTATCATTAATGATTAAAGAGAGGTGCTCTGATACGTATCATTTGTAAAACATTGTAAGATTAAGTCATCTTATCTGATAACATTGCTTTAGAGCAGAAGGATTCAACTCTGACCCTCAAAGCCAGTTCTACTCCCTGTGTTCATAGCAACCCCCCCAATCAGGGGTTTCTTTAGACCTGGGACACCCAGTGGGTGCAGTTAATGAGGAGGTAGGACTGAACCCCAGCAGGCCCCAGCCCCCATTGGGTAACTGGTAAATATCCTGCTATAAAGTCCATATATTCCACAAATCATATGATAACGGCAATGCTCTGCAGTGAGGATAATCCATATAGCATTTTTGTCCCAATTACCCAAACCCACCTGGAGTCGTTGAACAGCTTCTTCCTTTTGTTTCTCCAACTCATGGATATCTGATTTCTTGCTTTGTAGATGGTGTATTTCCTAAAAAGAATACCTCAGTTAGTCTTCCTTACGAATTCATGTTTTGGACTTCTTTCATTCACGTTTGAACAATAGGCCAGGGTTTGCAGATGCACCTAAATGACTTTAAAAATCCAATAAACCTGTTTGTTTAGTTGACTGACTGGTTTTCCATAATGCAGTCGGGATTAATTTAATCCATGCAATATAGATGTATTCCCGAAGCAATTTCCTTTGAACAAAGGTGGACTTTAGAAGTTCAAATCAAATACCTCTACCAAGTCTTTCTGCTTCCAGATAAAAGGCTCTAGAAAAACATTAAAACAACCATAGCTTTTTCTTAAGATTTTTTGTTTTATTTTTTTAAATCTTTGAACTGTTCTATATAAAGAGCCTTGGGACTAGCAGTCTGATCCACAGGTCTCACCTCGTCTTTTGCTTTGAGCAGGGCTTCCAGCTCCTCCAATGACTGAGTCAGCTCATCCCTCATCTCAGATTCACTTGGACCCGCTCGCCTGCTCTGAGCCTCAAGCTCTGCCACCTTATGGCACACAACAGAGGCAGACAGAAAGACAATGAGACTTTAAAAGACTACGGTCTTTAAACCTTAGTGTACATGCAATGACAGTTATTTCTTGGGTGAAAAATGTTATGCAAACAACTTGCAATTCTCAAGGCCGACAGTGGATTTCTCCCACAGACAAGTAGTCATGTGACTCTGGCATGCAATACACATGTGAAAAAGTATATACCCACCCTGGAAAGCTATGTTTGTGCATATGTATAGATATGGGATATGTAGTCTTCACTTCCAACACAATTTAACAAATCATACTGAAAGTTATACATGGCGAACAGTCAATAGCTAGTGTCCCCTTAAGCCAAAATAACTTGAAATAGCCTTAAAGTAGCCTTTCTTGTCTGTAAATCTTGTCGACTGGGGGTCATGTGCCCGTTCTTCTTTGCGGCACTGCTTTATCTGTAATGTCCAAGGGCTTTCAACCATGCATGGCCCACTTCATGTCCCCCCACGTCTCAATAAAATTAAGATCTAGGTTTTGAATCGGCCACTCCATGAACCACTATTTATTTTCCCCCCTTTTTCGATTATTTCTGTTGGAGCTTGGCTTTGTGTGTTTTGGATCCTTGTGCTTTTCTGTTTCGTCTTTTTCAAACATGGCCAATGTAGATTTCCAATGGTCTGGGGTTCTCTCTATTTCTAGATAATCCGAATGACACTACAATGACTTTGAATTTCTTGTAAATGGGTTCATAACCCTGCCAGACGCATCAATAATCTCTTCAGAGGGCCTCAGATCTTTTGATTTTGACCAGTGTTACACACCTGTATGGCTAAAACCAAACTGGTTTCCAATCTTTATGGAAGACTGGACCTTCCTCTAATTATTTCCTAAATAATTTGCAGCTGTAAGTAGTCCAGCGTAATTTATCTCAGAATGGTTCACATTTCAATGAAAACCTAAATCAGTACCTGTTGCTGCTTAACGTCTTAATGTCATTTGGCAATACATAATGTGTTAATGAAAATACTGAAAAGGTTATGACAAAATACTCACACTGATGCAATGGTGTACCTTGACAACATGCTGAGTGAAATAAACAACTGAGTCCGGAAACACTAGGAATCGACATTACTTTTCTACCAAAACCAAAGTCGATTTGAGTCACACCACAGAGCAGCCTCATCTTGGTAAATCTTGAGTAATTTGGTATTAGAGTATAACATTAACAACAATGTTACTGTATCAATATTCTTTATATTGTAAACATGGTAACGTTATGAAATGTTATAGCCCCCCAATTATCTTCACACTAAACGTGAACATGGATAGAGTCGTACTACAAAACTGACTTATGTTTATTGAAAACAAAATAGAATTTGTAGTCATGTGCACAGCCTTCACAATTACCATATCTTTCTTTGTATCTCTGCATCTTCAGAGGGAATTTCAAAGTTGCCCTTAAAGATTCCATGCCATCCACTGTAGCCCTACAAAGCGTCTGTAGGGGGATTTGGCATTTCAACCTCATCCTGTCAAGTCCACGTGACAGCACTTTACAGAGAGAATGATGTTACTGCCCGAGCACAAGAGCCCTTTTATTCTACGACTGAAACCATCGAAAACAGACCTACTGTTAGGATCTCTAAAACTCACATTGCCTTGCAGGAAAATGATTTGGAGCCCAAGTGGAATACATGACACTGAAATGAGCTGAAAAGGACTTGGCCAATGATAGCGTTGTGGGAGCACCAACAGATGGGATTTAAGAATGTGTGCTCTTCCATGCCGTGTTGATGTGGTTTGTCTTTGCAGAGGACTTCCTTTGCTCCTACCCCTTCTCAACTCCTGTCTACAGAAATGCAAGCCAAGACATGAGAGAGCAGGCTGGGGAACAGAGCATCCCCGCAGTGTCAGATATACCCATGAAAATAAAACCACCCGGCCCACATTCTGTAAAACCTACCTACCACTTTGAGAGCCTGGTGATAAATGGGCTTACTTTGAAAGGGGCATGGCTGAAAATCCTAACCAATCGCATTCCTTCTCTTCCTCTGGTGGTTTGTCTTTTAGCTCTAACTAGGGCAGGGGAGATGGGGTGTCCTCTCCTAAAACGGTCTTCCTGTCCCACCAAGCCCTGGAGACATGGTCTACTTTCAACCACCTGGATGACATTGTTGCAGAAGGGGATAACCTTCACTTTGTTGGACAAGATGAATGTTAGCGTCTGGAGCTGAAAGCAAAAGGAACTGTTGACAGCCATTTCTTCCTCGGCTGATTTGCTGCAGTGGTACTTTAATCTGCCACATGAAAGAACCTCATTAAGCTTGACCAAGGGCACATTTATCTTTTTCCAATTAAGTGTAAGTTATGCAAAACACATTTCACTCTATGATTATCGAGGCATGTCAACAGTGACATCCCCGGAAAGGAATCATTTTAATAAACTAGCGGCATCCACAGCTTTGACTGTGTTGCATTTACCAACTGTCAGTATGGTTCTTTGATATATAACCCATCATGTAACTAAACCCCCGAACCATTGATCTCCAGTAGGTCTGCTGCTCTGAGGACCGTCTCATGTTTCCACTTCAAACATGAAACGTGGCCAAGCCTCAAGCAAGAGTCGACAACTGTGTTCAGACGCGGGACGATTTATATCGCAAATTGCTCATAACTAAGCCCGAAATCTTAATTATATCAAATAATACTTGTATACCTTGATCACATTGCCACTTGTTAAAGGGGTCATAAGTAAATCTTTACTACCATAAATTCAAGCATGAATGACCAGAAGAAATTCAGTTAAAGGTAATGTTTTGAATATTTTTTTCTACAAAATTGTGGCCAAGTTATTCCCCATTTAAACTCTCACTTGTCCATTTATCCATTTGCTTTTACCTTTAGTGTCCTTCATACTCCCTCCAGATAACGGCAGTACCATTTACCCACCCTTAACCGCCATGGACTAGGTAATACTATTCTGCTTGTTAGGTAACGGAAGAGAAGAAGACGAGTCTACTGTCTGAATTGAGTCTAACTAAGTGTTGGAAGCAGGATTTTACACAGTGCCCTTTAAACAAAGTCAACATTTTCACGAGTACAAAAAGATCTTGCTGCTTTTGTGGAGAAAATATCCAATAACTTGAAGGGCAACGTTTGGCTTGAGAGTGACCTAACCTGGTCTAACGGTATACCAGAGTGCAAGAATAGCACTCTGGTAGACTGTCACCTTAACGCATACCTGATCTCTGAGCCTCTCAGTCTCCTCTTGATAATCAGCCAGCTGTTTCTTCCACTCCTCCACACCAGTGTTTGCCTCATGAAGTGCTGCTACTAGCTTAGCGTTGCTTTCCTGCAGGGTGAACAGCTCTGCCTCCAGATTAATTTCACATATGGACCTGAAGGAATGGAGAAAACAAGAAGTGCTCCATTATTAGAGAAAGGGGAGGCCATAGGCGGCATTAAAGCACTGCTCACCAACTACTATTATGGTAATTCAGAGGCCAAGGGACCACTGTCATGTCAGAATGTGAGGCCGTCAGATTGAATGGACTGTAGCTTCATAATAACACGAGGAAGATGGGGAAGTTACATTACTCTGAAGACAAGCATCTTCTACAGTAGCCTACCGAGGCCTTAGGCAAAAAACACTCAATGCCGTTTCAAAACGCCTGCCAACTGCTAGCCTACTCACCATAGCAACAGGCAAGAAAAGCCTGAGCAGGGGTTGTCAGAGAGCATGGGCTGTTAAATTGTGTTTTTGTGCATGGAGAAGATGTAGTGCAGACAGCTCTGAGTGACCTTGCTAATGACCACGGCTTTACTACACATGACTCAGCTTCACTGTCAGTGGGTTAAAATCTCCCAACGGCAACCTCCACAGAAAACCGTAGCGCATTCGGCGATTACTTATTGTAACTAGTACATTTCCGCAGATAACACACGGCCCACGAATCCTGTAACATGTGAAGGGGTTGTAATCTAATGCTTCGCTTTAACCGAAGGAAAGCAGATTAGCGCCTAAACGCGCTCTCCCGTGATGTCGCTTGAGGTAAAACGTGGGAGACAGTTGCCTGGTCACATCACCGTATTTTACGACAATTTAAATGAGTGCAGCACGCGTGTGGGTTGCATTTACTCGGGCACCATATCGGAAGTTATTCCAAAAGAGGGCTTCATGTCTGCCTTGGTGATCCCATGTATTATTTCGCGTCACAACCCACTGAACGTTGAGCAGTGGCACGTTAGTGAAAAACGCTGCCCTAGAAATCAGATTATGGTGGGTGCACAGCATGCTTGGCCACACAATGTGATAGCTGCTAAAACAGCCACGCAGTTCCATGACAACACAGGACCGCGGGAGACAATGGGCTACATTTAACAGTGTACATTTAAAAACCATTGACGCACCGAGACAGTTACAAAAAATGTCAAATGATGCCATCCACGACCTAATATATGTAGTAAAAACAATCATGTAACGTCAGAGATATCATGGATTTTTTTGTCTACAATATATTGATTATACCTTTACTTAACCGCAGTGTTTATTTTTGGCAGGTTTATTCTTAGTGACAGGTCGTTTTTGTTAATTGGGTTGGGAGGCCTGGGCAAAACGGGGGAAGGATGTTAGAAACCCGAGTGGAGGACTGTGCCATGTTGTTTAGGATGGTTTAAACGGGGTTTTGCAGGTTTTATTACTTTCATGTATTCAACGGCATAGTTTGTATTGTTTATTGGGGGAGATTTTTTTGGAATAATCCAAGCTGTGTTCAGGAACCTCCATCCCTTGCATGCATGCACACACACACACACACACACACACACACACACACACACACACACACACACA